>RJWM01004256.1:56088-103665 GCA_004363535.1 Dasyprocta punctata | reverse complement strand
AGGTGGGAGTCATTCTTGTTGTGAGAGGATGAGGGAAGGGAAGCAGAGTTCATCCTGGCAAAAGAGCCAGACCTTGGCAGGAGAATGGTAGGAGATGTTGTCTGGGGACGCAAGGGCTATGAAAACTAGGCTTAGTTCGTAAACAGAATTCAAAGGAAAAACATGTTTATTCAGTTAAGTCAAACATTTAGGATATCATCCCCTTAGAGCTTGTTGAACAGTCTAAGAAGTGAATGTGTTCAGAAGACAGACCCGGTGTTTTCACCTGGGAAAGAGCTCTGATACAGGCTTTGCTTTACAGTGGTGCAGCTGGTCCCGTGTCCTTCCTGTGGCTTTGTACAGCGAAGAGGCTGCTGCAGTCTGAGTTCTAAAAGCCTAATGATCAGGAGACCCACGCAGCAGTCCATCTACACTTACAGGGGCTGGGGCCTGAGTAGTCTGCTGGGCTGGCAGACCTGGATTTGGGTGCCTACCACAATGCATCCTTGGATTAGGAACTCAGCCTCACATATTATGATCCAGAGAATCCAGTTAAGTTCAGTGATTCTCCTTCTCCCTCTAAAGAGCATTTGACCAGACTCTTAGTATCTCTCATAAAATCTGATCCAAAAGGTAAATGTATTCTGAAAATCCAAGTTGACATCCAGCTAGTAATGAGGTAGCACATCATAAAGCAGTCATCATCAGGCTATGGCTGTGTATACCCATGCTCTTGGAAAAAGATACCCACATTTGGATTCCACTTGAGATACTCTCTCTGCCAAGCACTGTAAATTCTCTGAAAGAATCCTTCCAGGGGCTACAGGTAGTCCAGGCCTAGGCCAGAAAGAGCATCCTTGGCATTGTAGTATTTTAAAATTTTAAAGGCTATTTTCTCAAAGCATCATATCAAAAGTGTTCCCACAGTTTAGAAAGATGTGCATTTTGCATGTGTCTGAGAATGATAGATTTTGTATTAGGATTCTCCTAAGGCACCCCTGCCTCTTTGTTCAGGAGGCCACCTGCTCTCCTTTGCCAAATGAGGAATCCTTAAACCCAGAGAGGTAAATAATTTGACAATATCGGAAGCCGGCATTCAACTTAGATCTCCCACCTTGCGCTCCTATGCTTTCACTGGCTCAAAGTGCTCTTTCCCAATATATCTTTCAGGTTGTGCAGATTATTAGGGCTAATTGGAGAGAGTTCTCCTTGGTAAGGATAATTAGCACAGAGATACCAGCTTTGAGTCAGGAATCCTAGGCTGCAATCCAAACTCTCATTGCTGAAAAGGTCTAGCATACTGTAAATCATTTAACTATTTTGATCCTCAATTTCCTCATCTGTAAAAAGTGTATGACAGTATCTGGTGCCCTGGGTTGTTAAGAGTGTCAAAAAAGATACAATCTAGGAACTTTTTTAGTGGTCCATAAAGTACTCTGCAAATTTGCTTGATAAAATGGATGGAAATATGATTTTAAAATGTGATAATGTTTGTATTGACATTGTTTATATCCATGTATAATTCTCCTCCCACTACCCCCTATAGTACAAAACAAACAAGAAATTGGTTTTAGAACAGATTGCATTCTTGCCAATTTTTCATTCTAAATTGAGTGTTATTGGAAGGTTACAAGGCACAAGAAATGGCACATTCTAAATCTTTTCTGCTGAAATACATCAACACGTTCACAGTGGTTGTTTCATGGTAATAGGAATGTAAGGAATCCTTTAATTTTTTTTTTGCTTTAAATTTTCTCAATTAATGATGTATATAGTAGCCTAATAAGTAAGCAAAAAAGCATTCTAGAATAACTCTTGCGGTATTTTTGTAAAGGCCTCCATAGGATAGCAATAATAATTGCTACAGTTTCTCCTTTGCTTCCTGTATAGCACACACTTTACATGCTCTGCTTCACACTTCATTAAATTTTTAAAAATCTTACTTGATGTATATTATTGTTCTGTTTGTATGTTATAACCTAAGGTCTAGTGAGAAGGAATCTTTAGTCTAAGATTGTGCAGCAAAGTCCCCAGATTCTCTGTGGTCCAGAACTCATATTGTTGGGCTGGGGATATAGCTCAGTGGTGCAGGTGTCTGCCTGGCAAGCACGAGGTCCTGAGTTCAACTCCTGGTACCAAGTACAAACAAGAATACAGAACCCATATTGTAGTGTTTGTGCTGTTCATTGGTGTGCAGCTGGGCTGCGATTCAGATGGGTTAGTGTATGATCCTTCTGTTCACTCTATGCACCAGTACTGTTTAACCATCTCCTCTCATAGTGGACAGCAGCCTGTCCTAGATCAGCACTGGGCTCCACTGGACTCCAAGTCTGATTCTGACCATGAAGACCTGAGGGATAACACAAGATTCACACCATGCCCTTTACCTCTCCGGAGTCTGTGGTTTTTCATCAATAGAACAAAAGCCTTAGATTAAATAAATGGCTTTCAAACTAGCTTTAGCTACAGACCTAGTTATTTTTTTTTCAAGTGAATTTAGTTTACTGACCTATGTTTTAGAGACTTCTTCCATTTGAAGATGTAGAAAAGATGACCACAGCCTCAGTCCACACCTTGTGAAAGCACAATTCCAGGCGGTCCTCCTTGGGCCCCACGTCCCCTGGCTATGGATGGATATTCAGAGCTTCACCTATTCTGTGAGCCATTAATTCAAGCACAGCATTTACTTTGCCTTAATTTCCACAAAAAATAAAACAGCATAACAACACCAAAAGAACACTCGTGTGAATCTTTGTGTGCCTAAAAGGATTTACTGGACATTGTGAGAAGATGGCGAGATTCACAAGCAAATAACTTCTAATTCTTGTTAGATATTGTTAAAAAAATTTTTTTTTCCTTTGAAACTTGGGTTCTTGCCCCTTCTCCTCTCTCTTCTAGTTCATCGTTTCTCTCTCTGGCCATCACTGACTTCTACTCTGATTTCTTTTTCCTAGCACAGTACCCACTGTAGTAGTTTGTGAGCCAAGTGCTATCAGCATTTTATTTTTCAACAACACATCATTTGGCTCTTGAATGTACAGAGCTGATGAAGTGCCACTTTCTGGTGAAATCTGCGGAGGATGAAGCAGCACCTCACTTTCTGGGGCACCTAAGGTCACTCAGAGTGACCCATTGGAAACCATGTGGGAATCCCATCCTCCATGAATTGTTCCCTTCCCTGCTTCATCCTGACGATGATCGGCCACTTTCCTCTGACGTTCCATTCCACCCCAAAGAGACATCGGGTGTAACATCTAAATAATGTTCACATATATCTGTGTAAATATCTGCCTCATCTCTGGACTGTTAAAGGAGAGGAGAGGGTAGCCACTTAATTATTTCTTTGCACCAAGCATTTGCTAAGTAGGTGCATAATGAGTGCTAGTTGATGATAGTATATGACTGTACGACTATGGAATTAAACAGACAATGCACTAGAAAGAAGTAAGATACAAGTAGCCCTGTGGGCACAAAAGACAGCAAAGTCGCTGTATTATGCTTGGAGGAAGAGCAAGAAGGCCGTCCTGCTCTGCGAGTGTGATATCTGCCCTGTGTCATTTGCAGTGGGGGCGGGGAGATGTTCTGCTCTGAAGTTTCATTTATAAACTTTTTGTTATCAGCTCAGTTGGCCATTTTATTTAGATCATTTTGTGAAAGACCATGTTTGGATTAGTCCTGGGCATAAGTAAATGGCAGTTTTTTATCTGTCCTGACTGCTCAAATGGCTCACCCAGGCGTCCATGCAGCTGTTGTAGGACGTGTAATGGCATTAAGCACTGAGTTGGAGAGGAAGCTAGTGCCAGGAGTTTCTGGCTGCTTCTGTAGAGCTAGTGATTCTCTCTGGTTCTCTCGGTGAGGTAGCTATCATCCACGACAGTGCTAGGGGCAAGGCCCTTCAGTAGGCCACTTGCTGGAAAAGAATCCCGAATTTCTGTGCAAGGAAGGAGGCAAAGGCACTTTACTCTTGGGTCACAAGCAGTAATGATCACCCCTGTAATTCTACTTCAATGACTGGGAGCGGAGTGTTCACAGCTCACAGCGGTTTTATACCTCACCTGTGTGTTTTATGCATCCCTTACCTCCTTCTGTCCTTGCTTCTCTGCCTCTTTTGCTCCTTTTCCCTACCAGTCAGACAGAATAAACCAGAGAATTTATTACAGTGACCTGCTCTTACAGGCTTCTGGGGGGCATTCATACCCTTTGACTCTTATATTGTGAACATTTCTAAGTAGGGTTCTAGCTACCTCATGTTGATCCACTGTCCTGATTTTTGTTTTTTAAATTGGATTGGCAGAAAAGGAAAATTATTGTGATCATATCTTATGGTAATTTATCAAGCTTTTTCCAAGTATTAGTAGGAAATACAACATCCTTACATTGTCTAATTACAGGCACATACTCTTTCTTTCTTTCTTTCTTTCTTTCTTTCTTTCTTTCTTTCTTTCTTTCTTTCTTTCTTCTTTTCTTTCTTTTTTTCTTTTCTTCTGTCCTTCCTGAGCATAAACACACAAACAGGAAAAATAGGGTTACAAAGCCACAACAAAGCCTTGGAGAACCATGAGAAATTTTTCAGGCTGGCCATTCCAAAGATGACTTTATGTTTATGTAATAGGCTAGAATTAGCTACAGGTCATGTGTTGACACACGCTGAAGTGTAAAGATGTAGATACATGTGGAATCGGCTAGAATGCTTCCCACTAAACATCAGAGCCTACCCTAATGATTCATACTGCTCAGGTTTTTAAACAGAGCTACATTCCATGTATATATTTGTGAGGCTCAGGGTACAGGTTCCTGACCATAAAGTACAGTTCCGAGCATGTGGTTAAAAAAAAAAAATCTTCTCCATGAAAGATGTAGCATTTCAAAGAACCCTGGTCAGACATGCTGTTATACATTCATTAATTTCTTCCATCCACAGACATTTCTTAAGCACTTTCATTAGGGTTTTAGAGTCTTAATAAATAACACAACCCTTTCCTGCCTCATGTTTAGAACCATTTCAGAGATAGATGCATGGTCAGAGACATGCAGATCGAAACATCAACTTTATTACTGATAAAGCTGATTGGAGAAATGGCCATATAGACTTACTAACATAATCAGCACTCTCTGAGTTAAATTTATTGCTCAATTCGCTCACTAAGATTTCAGCACAGTGGTGAGAGAATGGGATTCCTGAAGGCAGGCTGACTCTGCTTGATATGTTTCCTGTTCCTTCGACCAGACTTGCCAACCAGTGAAGCTGTTCTTCTAGGGAGCCAGGAGAGAGAAGAAGCAAGGAAGAGAAAGCCTGGCTGCAGGTGGGAGAGTTGCATTCCTGTGTGCTTCTCTGTGGCAACATGAGAAGAGGGGGAATGAGGGTCTTTTCCAGTGTTGGGCAGTGAGTTAGATGACAGCAATACAAGAATGAGCGCAGAAGATCAGGATAGACCTTGGAGCATGTGCCATAATGTACTGTGGTGAAAGTGAAGAGATAGGAAGGCAGGTGAGGCGGGAGACATGAGCAACATATTGAGTGAGCACGCTTGCCTAGTGGGAAGGGCTCACATTCCTGCAGGGATGTCGCTTGACTCACTCAGCACCACAGCACCCTTCCTCTGTGCCATGGTTCAGCTGGACTGTATACTTGTCTAAGATCACACATGGATCATGAGCAGTGTCAGTTCTACAAGAGCTGCAGGTACAGTGACAAATAGTTATCCAAATAGTGACTTCTTAAAGTGATGGAGACATCAGCATGTGAGCATGTAAGACAGCAATGGAAAGTTCCCTGATTGTCACCACCATTATATCTGAATTATCAACCCACTGGCCTTGGAGTTCTCAGCAATTCTCTTGGAAGTAATCTGAATGTTTTTTTTTTTTTTGACAAGGTCTCACTATATAGTTCAGGCTGGCCTTGAATTCACAGTGATCCTCCTGCCTCGGTCCCCTGAGTGCTGGGCTGGTGTCTTAGTTACTTTTCTCTTGTTCTTGAGACAAAACACCTGATGCCAAAAATTAGGGAAAGAAAGGTATATTTCTTCCAGCTCTTGGGGGTTTCAGTCCATACTCAGTTGGCTCCAAGGCAGTGTGGCATGGCAGGGCTGCCTTTTATGGCAGCCACAAAACAACAAGATGAACTGGCAAGAGAGAAAGAAGGCACGCCTTCTTCCCACCCGTACACTGTATGTCGGCTGGGCATACAGTGTGGCGGGTGCTGCACTCACACCATCAATTCCAGCACCAGACAACAAACCAATCATGAATGCTAGACTCAGCCACATCCTTGCCATGATTACACAAGACTTGGTGGGACCACAGGACCTTAAACCAAAACAGCTGGGATTACACGTGTGCACCACCAAGCCCAGCCTGAATATTTTTTGTTGTTGTTCTTCCTCCTGGCCTATTTTTTGATCAGGGTGAATACCTAACAATGAAATGCCAATCAGTTGACTACTGTAAATCTTAGACTTTGTAGCCTTACCAGAAGAGTCTAAGATTTGAGGTCAGAGGATTAAGATTCAAATTCTATTTCTGCTATTAAGTTGGTTCTCTGGTTTTGGGTATTTCTTTAACTCTCTGAGATTATATAAAATGAGGAGGTTAATAAGAATAGCAATACCTTATATATGTACATTAAGGTTAAAATTAAACAGCACATATGGTAATATTCTCAAAAATAATGTTACCCAACACTAGTTATTATCTGATGAGACATTTGGTGCAGTCACAAGGTTAAACAAGCAGATGAAATGCAGATCTTCTGCTTTTTCCTTCCCCTGTATCCTAGCTCCTCCCAAACTGAATCTTTCTTTTCCTTTGTTGTTTGCCCACCCCAAGAGGCATTCCCATCAAATGGTGAGGAGGGCAGTCCAGCATTGTATGTGTGTGGTGCTTCTCAGCCCAACAGCTTCACCAGATAATTTGCACACTGACCATGTCCAACCTAGAAGCCTCAGTTTATAAAAGGGTAGATGAATGATGATTAAAATACTAACAGTGCTTGAGAATTCTCAAAGGAATGAATGGAACATGTGTCTAGTAAGTGTCTTGTGTCTAGTAAGGACTGAAAAATAAGTGAGCTTTCTTTTCTCTGATGATGGATAAAAACTAGAAAGAGGAAATGGTGGAGGAATAGATACAATGCTATGAAGATGTGACAGGGGTGGAATGATTGGGATTTGATTGGATGAGGACTTCAAAATTGATGACCCTGGGGAGGAAGGGGATAATGAAGTTGTTAACTGCAGAAGGAATCATGGGAGGAGAGGTATTAATTAATCGTGTTTTAGACAAATTGAACTTAGGGAGTCTATGGAATATTTGTATTGAAACGTTCTACTAGCTTCCAGATAAGTATATGAGGAGATCAGTAGGGGTAGAGATGCAGTTTGGCTGCCATTGGTGTAGAGAATAGTGAAGCTGTGACAGAGGTGGAGACTTTTTGGAGAAACAGAACAAGGTCCAGGATGACTAAGTATGGGACAAGGAAGGAGTGATGGGAGAAAAACCAGCTGGGAAGAGTGAGAATAGCTGGAGGGGCACATGTCAGAAACAGCACACAGAAGTGTGAACAGGGAGAAAGGGCCTTTCCAGAAAGAAGAGTTTTCATAGGAACTTTAAGTAGAATGGGAAGAAACAATGAAACTCTTGGCTTTTGTAATCTGAAGTTTGCCAGTGAACTTTCAGAGAGCAGTTTGATGAGAAACAAACATCATGTAATTCGACTTACAAACGTCAGCTCCAGTAATTCCCTGTTTACATTTTATCTACATCTTCTTTCTCTCAATGATAATTCCAAACCATCAAAGAAATATTAAATGACGTTCACAACAAAAAAAATGTGTTTGTATTTAGGGTGAGATATTGCTAGAAAATATACTGTAAGCTAAACCTGATTTTCTTGTAGTGAGAATGATATAGATGAGGATTGTGCTCTTGACACAGAGCTCTGTGCCCAACTTTTTATAGGCATGAACACAAACTCCATATTGAATTAATTAATTATAAATGATAGCCATGTATAATATAAAGCCTCTTCAAGTATACATAATTAAACAGCGTAATACAAAAAAACAGTTGCATAAATTATATTTAATATGAGGGAATAGCATAAATATTAAACAAAGTTATTGTTTTATTTCCTGACATTCTTTCTCATTGGCAGTTGATGGGAATTTTAGTGCCATGAAATCAGAAAGAATCTTTTGGAAAAGTTTTTAGAAATATCTCTGAGAAAACTTTGGGAGTTATTGAGGCTGATTAATGCCTTCACAAGGATTTAATGGATTATTTTTGCTCTCTTCTTTCTCTCAGAATGGTTTCTATAGTAAGATCTGGTGCCCAAGATGTTTTTTCTGCCAGCATCAAGAATGGAGTCTTTCTGTTTTCCTAAATCTGCCGTTTCACTGGGACTAGCACCCATTCCTTATACCCCATGGTTGCTCAAAGAATGTAGATTTTGATTTATACATAAAGCACATTTTAAAATGTTGAATCTCTCATCTTGAGTCTTTCTACAATGTCAAACTCTTTACTTAAATGGTAGAAAATTCCATCAAAAGTTCAATCCAGCTCTGTGGCAAGTTTGAGTGAATGATAATAATCACCAATGGTTTTACCCTTTTGGTGGAAAACTTTCAAGCTGTTATGTCCTATGTGGTTACAAGGAAATGAGCCTGGTGTTTTAATAAACACTGAAAACTTCCCATTTATAATATCAAATATTTGCTTGTGTTCTACTTTGGAATTTATAAAAAAGTCCCCTGAACCTTAACTCATTGTAGTCTCACAGTGCCCTCTGATATACAATATAATAGTGAGGCTATTATTTTGCGTAGTTGTAGATGAAGATTGAAGATCAATGAGGTTAAATGTCTTTCCTTGTTCAATGCGGTTCATGAAGGATAGAATGAGGGACAGAATCCAGGTCTTCTAACTCCTAAAGAGGTGATCGTCCCCCAAACTCTCCCCTCTACTGAGTACTCTCCGTTGCCTTTGGGATACTACACATCTATTCAAACGTCAGTATAACTGCTCACCATCTTTTTTTAGAAAATTTTAGATATGTTTTCTCCATTACATTAGAAACAAGGCCACAGTGCCATTTACCTTTTTCCCTTCTCAGAACTCCTTTATCTTCCTTGGGGACCCAAGGGATGAATGTGGTTGCTCTTTGTTGTAGATATTTGGGAGAAGTCTGCATGTGGATGGGCTGAGCCAGAGGGCCACACTAAGACTAAGGGCCAATGGGCTCTTGTGAAGTCTATTAAGGTAATGCTAGAATAACCTGGGGACACTTGTTTGTCACTCTTCTGTCCTTTCTGTTAATAATAACCTCAGGAGTATGGTGACCCTAGCTCTGTTATTAGAAATTACTAACAATCGGATTTCCAGAAGTCAAGCATTACCTATGCCTTCCTTATAAAAACAGAACAATGCGCTTCAAATACTTTTATGACAATGATTCTAATTTTCTTTCTGTGTTTTGGCTTTTATATAAGCACATTTTACTTCTTGGGAAATTTTACTTATGCGAAATTTCTGTTTTTTCAATATCAATGAGACTTTGAAGTCTGACAATGAAGGGATGTCATTTATATTGATGACAAATAAAAATGGAAGAAAAAATGTTTATGACAAATTTGAGTGAATCACCAAGTGAGTAGATCTTCTTCTGGATAGCTCCATAAAAAATGTATTGTCTTATAGAAAGGGAAACATCTACATCTTTCCAAAACAGCACATTTTGGAATAATTTTTTTCCACTTGACATGATGGATTTGCCTTCTTCAGCTATCTACATTCTCCTTGACCAAGGTCGAGCATTTGCACAATGGTTAACCCAAGAAGGGTGTATTTAAATTAAAATAAAAAATTAAATGAGAAAAAATTTAAATAACCTTTAATGGTCTGTATTTAGATTCTGTCAAAGAAAGTACAAGTGAGAATGTTTGTTTTGTGTGAATATACATAAGGAGACCATCACCTCAAAGGTGCTCAAGGGCATGCTCCCCAAGGCAGTGTATGTATTTGAGATTTGTTTTGGGAATAGATAAAGGAGATTGGACAATACCCCAAGGAGGAAAATGGTGGTGGTGGTGTATGGTTTCATAATGTGATCTGAACTTGACATCTACCCTCTGGTTAGGAGCTTGGAGGAGGCTTTTTCCCAGGACAAGGGGAAGCTATTTGCTAATGGGCTTTGTGCAGAAGTAGAAGCAGTGGCCGCACTTTCTTGGTCACAGCAAGAGATACCATTAGAAGTCAGTAACTGGGTCTCCAAGCCTGTTTGTTATTCCAGGAAACCAAGAGACAAACAATTTGAGTATAATATTTCTTGGAGTTAAAGGGATAAAAGGGCTTTCTTTCTGTAACTTCACATGTATCTATGACAAAATATTTTCCTAGAATTCAGTTCTTAGTTACTTCATAGGAATTCCCAAATGTGCTAGTTCCATGACTCCCTGAGTACTCCCTGATACACTCCATGATCCTCTAGGAATTTTCAATCCATCTTTCAGGTCTCAGCCCTACCTAAACCCTTTGCAATTGTTTACAGTGCTACTTCCTACAGGTCACAATCTCTTATCTAAAATTTTAGGGTCAAATGTATTTCTGAGTTAAGATATACTTAGATTTTAAAGTAGTGATAACAGTATAGATGATATCATGTTCCTAGTAGTAACATGGTAACTAAAATAATTAATAATTTCACAGTGAATGTATTTATGCTAAGGGGAAATTAAGGATCAGAGAGAACTTCAAGTAGATTTGCATCAGGTTTTACTGTACCAAATTTGTGTAAATACATTTCTGTTTCAGAGTAATTAGGTTTTCAGAAATGTAGGCATGCGATTGTGAATGTATAGTACGTCAATTAAACCTCATGAAAGCCAGGAGAGAATAAGGGGGTACAGGAGGAAGGCTCATGTGAGAATGACATTTCTCCTTATCATAGGATGAATGGTGGCCCTAAGAAGTGTCGATCTCTCAATCACTGGATTCTGTGAATATTACCTTATTTGCTAAAAGTATGATGAAACTAAGGATCTTGAGATGGTAAGGTTATTCTGAATTATGTGGGTTGTCTCTAAATATAACCACATGTATCTTCTTAAGAAGTGAGAGGGAAGAGCAGGATTGTGAAGATGGAGCGCAGGGAGATGTGTTGATGCTAACCTTGGAGTCTGGGGTAGGGCAGACACAATCCAAGGGATGCTGGCAGCCACTTCAATCTGAAAGAGGCAAGGAACAGATTTGACCCCACTCTCTGGAGGAAAGAGAGTGCACTTCTGCCAGCACCTTGGTTTCCATCTGCTGAGGCTACTTCTGGACTTCTGACTTCAAGATCTGTGAGAGCATTAATTTCTGTTGTTTTTGTCACTGAATTTGTGGTTATTTGTTACAGCAGTAAATCCAATAAAGTGTGTCTTAACATCACTCATATCTCTCAGTGTCAGTCACTCTTCACAGATGACGTGTCTTTTCTCAGTGATACTGTGCGTGTTGCTTAGCTTTTCTAAATCTCCATTTCATTGTCATATGGGAATTGTAATACGTACCTCTCAGAATTGTAAGGATTGACTTTAAAGGTACATGTAAAATCCCTCACATTTCAAAACATAAAGCCAGTGCTCCATAAATGATAGTTTATTGACATTACCATCTTCTGAGATTCTTTTTATAACTTTCTGGGAACTATGAATTTACATTAGAGTCCATATATACTACAGGAAGAGTTGATTGATCAAATCTCAACTTTTCCTCTTCTAAGATATATTGATAGCTTCTTTGCATTCACCAATGTCCTGTGATGGTGCATGCATTTGACGTCTAAGAGTGTGAGTAGTCCAATGACACAGCAATCAGTCGTGGGAGGCTTAGTTTCTATATTTGTCCTAAATGTTTTTACTTTCTCCAAAGCTTGAGTCTTTGAATTTTATGTCTTCAATAAAACCAATGATAATTAGCTTGAAAAATGCTTAGAAATATTTCTACTTACCAATGACAATGCTTATTCGTATTCAGTAAAAGGCCTTTCTTCAAAATTTGGCAACTATATGAAAGTACTACAAAAAACAAACAAACAAAAAACAAATGTAAAAACAAAACAAGAATTTCAAAACAAACAAACAAATCCACAAAAATTTAAGGGACTAGAGCACTTTAAAGAGAAAAAATTAATACTTACAAATTGCCTAATCACCTAAAAAGAATAAAACAACTGATACATTAGAAAGCACCCACTAATAATTAAAGAATATAAAGAGCAAAAGCTAATGGATAGCAGAGAAGGAAACTAATGTAATTCTGTTTGTCTACAATGAGTTAGGTAGGGTAGTAGGTATAGTCACACAGAAACTCCAGTTAGGACATACACTTTTTTTAGTAGTTTAGAGTGTTCTAAAGCTCAGCTGATTTGAACAGAGCTGGTTTTTACTATTTATATAGATACAGTAGATGGTCTTACTTCTTAGAGAACAAAGATCTGTTTGTTTGTCTTAACATATATTTGAAGTGTATTACTCTTTCAGACACTGTAATTCTGTGACCTCTGAAATATATCTCAAAGGTACTAGGTGACTGGAAAGTGTCCACAGTCCCATTGAAAGGCCAAAGCAACAGGATCACAAAATGTGAGAGCTGCAAGGGCCTTGGCAGTTATCTGGTGTCACAGAGATATTATCTAGTCCTTTATAAAGGAAAAAACTAGGGCACAGAGTCTTATAGTTGCTAATGAGCAGGGCAAAGCTAGACCTCTAGGGCTTGCTTCTCCATGCATTCCTCTCTCTGACCCACAATAAGGCAATATCAGTTGATTTATAGTTAACTCCTTTCTTGCTTCAAATCATTGCCTTTTCAAGTTTGCAACACACAGAAAAAGAAAGGAGCCCTAAACTGTCAGAGGAGTTTGGAGATCTGAATTAGAATACAACTGAACTGCTAATGAAGTATGATCATGAGAAGGTCACTTGCCCTCAGTTCAGTTAAGGCTTTTCCATCTTGGAAATGATTCTCACAGCTGCCTATTCTTTTCTTTTCCAGGATTTATCATAATTGTTATTACTCATGCTTTATCCCTGCTTTAGGTTTTGCTGATTAAAGGCACAAGCGAAAGTCCACTACCTGAGTTCAACTTCTCTCATCACCATCTACAAACTTTGTGGGCAAGTTATTTAAATAATTAAATTAAATTAAATTAAATTAAATTAGTTAAGGCTCTGTGCCTCAGTTTCCTTATCTGCAAAATGGTAGCAATGTAGAAGTGATGTCATTTGAACAATAAGTGAATTAGTGATTCTAGAACACTTAGAACAGCTCCTTGTGCAAATTATGTATTTGTTCTTCCTCCTCCTCCTTCACCACTGTGACTTTTCTTGATGGGGCTCCTGTATTTCCCTCATTTTATCTCTTGCTTCTCTCACATTCTCACTAAACTTCTCACCAAGTTTCCTGAAGTATCAATGACCAGGTATAATACCTCCCCATCTAGAATATCCTTTCTTCACCACTGCTGAACATCAACAGGTAAGGAAAAGACCCAACAGGAAAATAGGAAAGGATCTCTTGGTTTTCTTTAGGATAAGAAATGATCAAATGCAGGAGGAGAGAATTGGCTGTGCTGTGTAAACACAGTGAGAATTCCCTTACATTGGTTTTCACGCCCTTGTGAGGATGAATACTCACTTGGTTCACTCAAGCATACCAGTAATTTTCCTGGGGTTAATAATGCCCAGCACAAAGTGAGGGCCACCATCACCATGAGCGAGTCATTTCAGAGCATCTATAGATGTCCCATGTCCTATGTGTCTTAATATCCTATGAGAGTCGAGAGTTCCCTGCTGTGTGTCCCCTCTGCACAGCCTGGATCTCCCAGATTATTGTGTAGGTCAATATTTAAATCTTCTGTGTTAGTATTGCTTTCTTCTCTGACAAAGTTTTGAGCTTTGTGGGTGTGGGCATCCTGTTTTTATCATCTGAAGTTATTTATCTAACATAGTGTCAGGTACGTGGTCTTCAAATTCTTTCCTTTTTGAATCCTATAAGCTTTCATTTACCTTCTAAGCCCTTAAGTTTTCCTTTTTAAATTTTGCTTTTCATGTCTCTTGTTTTCTTTGCTCAATGCTTTGGCTGGAGTTAGGTTCTTTTTTCTTTTTTCTAAGTCCCAAAACTGTATTTCTCAAAACAGACATCTTCACCATCTATTTGGTCTCCCTTTTCAACCCAAGTGATTTTCATTAATTGGTTGATCCATGTGAACCTGAAAGTAAGTCTATCTCTAAAATAAACTCATCTGACCCTTCAGTTCATGAGCAAAATGATGGAGTGTTCATGCTGCGTGCATGAGATGTGCCTCCCTCAAACCTTGTTATGACGTTGGCACATTACCTGTCTGACAGGAAAAAAAGAAACTCATCTTACCTTATTATTTGAAGATATTCTTCAAAATTTCATTATGGACTATATATATTTTTTTACTGGATGGAGATATATATTTATATTAGCTGGAGAACATAGATTTCTTCATCTCTTTTCCCTGTCACATCCAAGCAGTGTGTATGTGGCCAATACATAAGATTGATTATTACATAGTCTTGATCCTGCCTCAAAATTTTCATTGCTTTTGCTGTTGCTGAGGTTATCCACAACTCTGTTTTGGCGCATGATAGCAGCCTCCTGGCTCCCTGATTACAGGGACATTTTTGAAGAGGATAAGCCAGATGTTTTGCAGACTGATCCTCAATTTGAGTTTCCTTATGTTTAGATTCAAACTGTGCATTTTTGGCAGAAATAATACACAAGCAATATACCCGTCCTTCTCTGTGCATCACATTAACAGGTACATGATATCTCTTTGTAATTAGTAAGTGATTTGTGGAAAGATGTTTTAAGACTATATAAATATCATATTTCCTACTCAAAATTTTACCAACAGTTACATCAACCACTGAAGATTCTTACCTAAATAAATTAGTACCGCAGTGGCTGCCAAATTGGTAATTTTCTACCTCTATAATTTCCTGTACATTTTTAATTGGTATTATAATTTAATTGATTCAGAAAGATAACTGTCAGTGTAGACTTCTAAATTCTTATTTTATTCAGTGAGATATATTTTTTAGTGTCATTATTCATTTTGATGTTTTAATTTCCTAGATTTAGTGAAAATGGGAGTTGCTTCAAGCTGGCTCTTGAGTCTTCTGATACAGTCTCATAATTTTTTGAGCATGTCTTCTATTTCTCATATAAGATGTTTTATCACCTTTGCTTCTGATATTTTCACCATAAAGTTGGAGATTAGTAGTTATTTTCTTTCAATATTTTAAATATGTCTTTCCATTGTCTTCTGACATTCATTGCTTTTGTTGATCTATCAGTCCTATATCTTATTATGGATTCTTTGCTGGCAAGGAGCTAACTACTAAATACTTTTTATATTTTCTCTTTGCCTTTTATTTTTAGTATGTTTTTTATTATCCTATGCCTACATATAATTTTCTTCATCCTTTTCTTGCATAGGTTTTTAAGGTTTAATGAATCTGTGGTTTGATGCCTCAGCTTTAGAGATTCTCAACTAGTTATTTCTTCAAACATTGGTTTTTTCCATGTTCATTCCTCTTTCTTTGTAGGGCTTAATGACACATAATGGGCATTTTTACTATATACTGTATATTTATTTTACTTTTCTTCTTGCTGTATATATTTTTCTGTTCTGTAGTTTGTATGAATACTTTAAAATGACCTTGTCTTCTAGTTTAAAAAGTGTATTTTCCACTTTATTTATCTGGTATTACACTCTATTGAATTGTTGAGTGAACATACTGACTTTTTACTTTCAGTTTTCAATATAGATTATAAGCCTGTGCTGAAATACTTATTTTCTTATATATAGTTATTTTAATGTTTCTGCCTGAAAGTCTGAAATTCGAACATGGACTGTTCCTGTCCCATTGGGTGAAACACCCAGTTGACTCTCCTGGTTGTTGGCCCCTGAATGTTGGAATGGCTAGCTGCCAATAAACCATGAACCAAAAAATTTCTGGTGAGTAAAAATTACCCTGTCTGAGTAATTTTATAGCAGCATAAAACAGATTAAGATGTTCTCCTTTGGTTACTGATTTTTAGCATTACAGTGTCATTGTCAGAGAATATGTAGTCTGTATGATATATTAGTTTGGACTGAAGAAATTACCAGTTCTCGTAGGTCAAATATGGCTTGACATTGACACTTAAATAATTTCAATCTATAATTGTAAGACATTAATGCTTAAACCTATACTATGAAGATTTTTATGATGTATCATATATGCTTAAAATGATAGGTATTTCATATTATTGGGGAATATTCTTTAGTTTTTCTTTCTTTTTAAAGTTCTCAATGGACTTTGGTATCTTAGGAACCAGACAGCAGGTAGAGTAATGGACTTTAAACAGGAGGATACTGCTTCTTTCTTTCAAGAATTATTGGTCTGCACTAGATTTGCTACTCTAGGTAAGAGAAGGATTAGATCTCAGAAAAAAAGAAAGCAGAGGCATCACCAGAGGGATCTTTACCTCATCCCCTTCCCATGTGCAAGTGTAGTAGAGAGGAGCGGGGAGAAAGGACACCAGAGCCTCTCCCCATGCCAGCTCACTCTACCCCATCAAGGGGAGGAGAAAGACATTTGGTTTGCAACTGAGTCTGAAGTCTTAACTATATTGAACTTTTACTGACTGAGAGTGATCAAAGAGACAGGGCGTCTGTCTATGATATAGTTAACGAATACTAAAGGGAGTTGAGTATGGTGACACACACTTACAATCCTAGCATCTGCAGAGGCTGAAGCAGGACGGTCACAAATCTAGGTTTAGCTCTGACAACTTAATGACTTGACAAGACTCCGTTCCAAAATAAAATAAAATAAAATAAAATACACTTGCTCTAGGTATATAACTTAGTGGGAGGCCTTGGGTTCAATCTCCAGCACACACACACACACACACACACACACAAAGAGTGCTAAACGGAGCTTTGCTAGTGTAAAGTGAAAGTTCATGGATGACAAAACCTCTCTATACATCAGTTAATATCCCACAATAACTCATTGCATTCATATACATTGAAACCAAGTGAAGTTTATTAAGAATAATATTCAGATCTTTCCTATCACTCCCTAATTTTCATTTACCTGATCTGTTAGGTTCTGAGAGACAGTTTAAATATCCAACTACTATTGCTGATTTAGGTTACTATTTTATTTTAGTTTTGCTGGCTTTGCTTTACAAATTTTCAGGCTCTATTATTAGGTGAATATGTGTTCACAATTATTATACGTCCTTGACTTCGTTTCTTTCTTGTAAACAATTTTTTCTCTCATGATTTAAGTTCTCTTTTGTGTCATATTAAAATTTTTGAGCTAAGAAGGGAGTTGGCCAGAACAACCTGCCATTGTTCCAGACTGTGTCTTTTGGAGTTCAGATTTGACTAGACTTTTTTCTAATGCAGTATCTCTAACCATTTAGTTTTTCTGATATTAAGACTTATTTCTGAAGTTTAATATTTTCTATTTAACATTTATTCTATTTATTATTTATTCTTTTTCCTCCCCCTTTCTACTGAGTAGATTAAAATTAATTCATTTTTCTGGAGATTATACACTCTGTTTTTTACTGTTTTAATAAATATATTTCACTTGCTTATATCCACATTTCTGCACCATTTCTTTCCATCAACATTAAAGCTTATCTTAGACATATCTTTCCCCTAAACATGACAAGAATTTCAACACTGTCTCACTTCCCTTTGGTATTTACTTCTGCTTTTGCTCTGTGTAAGCTTTTGGAATTTGAAAATGGCTTTTGATACCTTAAATATCACCCTTGTGGAATTTTAGATCTTTCCTTAATTTTGGAAGATTCACCGCATCATCATTTCTTTACTATCTTTCTTTACAATTTTTCTTTTTTTTGTACTGGGGTTCAAACTCATGACCTTGCACTTGTCAAGCAGGTGCTTACACTGCTGAGCTAAATCCCTGGCCCTCTTTTTCATACTGAATTCCTGTTGGTCAGGTTTTGAAAAATTTCCTTCAATGCCCATTTCGTGCATTCCCTTCTTGAGTTTATTCTTGCCAATACTGTCTACTCTATAGCTATATCCATTCTGCTTTCTGATTGTTTCAATGATGCTTGTTTCTAAATTCAATTGTCATTTTTTCCTATCCAGTAATTCTACTTGATTTTCCCTTTTAATGTTTGCTCCCACTTTATGCATTGATATTTTTTTCTCTTTCTGAAGTTATTTCTTATGGTTATTTCAAGTACTTGTCTGTCTTATGTATTTGATTCTCTTCGGTAAGAGCCTCTCCTATTGATCATACTGGGGATGTTTCTCTTTTTCTGTTGTATTATTTTGTTTCCCTGTGAGCTCATCCTGGATTTCCTTAGGATCCTTAACTGCTCTTGCCAAGAAGGAAGAAAAGAAGAAAGAGTAAAAGTCTAGATCTTGGCTTGTGTCCTTCCAAAATTTTTTTGATTCATTTGGTTTGGTTTTCAGATGGATCAAGACAGGGAAGAAGAACTCTAGGGATTACTTTTCTGGGTTCAACTTATCCTCATGTTTTTCTTTTCACAAGTTTAACCCCACAGCAGTTTGTCCCTGATACAGCCTGCCAGTGTGGAAAGAAGGGCAGTGGGTGAGGTGCTCACGGGGTCAGTCAGCTCACTATACCCAGTGGTTCTGGCTCTGTACTGTCTGGTTCCTCTCTTCTTGCTGAGCCCCAATGTCCTAAAATGGTGCTAGGTTTCCACAGCTGCCTCTTTGATCTACAATGGCTTCAGTGCAGCAACACAATGCCCATATAGAGGAGAAAAAGTGTAAAACTAGAAGTCTTTTCCCTTCTAGTCTATCCTATAGTTCTCTAACCCTCTCTTGCTCAAGTTACCAACTTTCACCCCATGCTATGACCCCTTCTTGCCTCCATTAGGATTTCTCACAGGTTTTGAGTAGCTTGAGTGAGTGAGAGGGTGATCTGATACCCATCAGACACTTTATATTCTGAGTCTTTCCCCATGTTAAGTTTAGGGGGTAGATACAATGGCACTCACCCAGCATGTCAACCAGAGCTGTGACTACATGGTCTATCTCTCATCGATAGGAAACTAAAACTCGAGTGTCGATTAGAGGCAAATTCTTGTAGCAAAATTATTGTAAATGACTTCAGCATGCATAGAGTTAACAAATAAAGCAAAACGTAACTTTAAGATCTTTCACAGAATCTTCAGGATTTTTCCCTATGTTTCTACTCAATATTAATTTTTACCTCAGGGGGAAAAAAGGACCTTATATAAAAATCCTTTATTCTTCCTTTCCCCATTTATATTAAATAACACAAAATTATTTTAATAATGTGATATGGAATCTAGAGACAAAACACACTGGTCTACAAAAGGGAACCAATTTATTTCATAAATCACATTCTTTTGCTCCTTCCAGCAATTTCCCTTTTCCCTAGGAGGGGGATGTTATTATGTTCTATCTGTGGCTCTGCGTATAGTTTTAACTTATCATTAAGTAACGCTTTGCTTTTTAACATAAAGAATTCAGTGTGTTTGATGGAGCAGTGCTCCATGGAAAGTAAGTTCTCAGCAACAACTGTTTAGAGCAGAGGAGTTTATTAATTTATCAGAACCTTATGTTCAATTTCAGATTTCTCAGCTTAGGAACCAACAATCAGCTGCACCTGTTGCCAATTAAAGTATTAATGGCACATCAATCAAAGAAAAATCACTGGGAATGGAGATCACACAAGCTCTGTACTCATGTCATTTTTTTGGAAGTTATCTTTTATTTCAAAATTAAGTGAGATCTATAAACCCTACACTTCGCTCTGCATTCTTCACTTTTCTTGTAACATAATTTCAGTAGCTGAATTCCTTAGACTGTGAAGCCAAATGCATTTTCCACAGGAGGAAAATGTTGTTTTATATTTAAAAATAATAATGTTGATATACACGTGAAGAGTGGCAAGACCCTGTTAACATCTTTATAAATCTTGACAAAAGTTAATTACCAGGTTTACAAAAAGCAGAACCTCACTAGCCCTGCTCTAGATGGATGGAATCCTCACTACTGGGACAGGCTTCTCTGCTTACTTGGAAGAAATGCGTGATGCACACACCAGAGATTCCAGCAGAGATGTTGGGTCTCTTAATCCTCATTTGAATAAGTTAGTATTTCTTGGGAGATAGTTGGGATTGAGGTTGTGTATGAGGGTGGAGAAGCAAGTGAAAGGGCAGAGGTTACAGAAAAGGCAAATATGTTCAATCTTAGCCAGACTTCTGCCTGCGGCCTTGCCCCCTTAAGTTAATCATTCTGGGAAACAACTTGTTTTCTCAGGTTCCAACTCTAGAAATGGGCAGATGAGACACAGAACAGACAGTTTTGCCATATCTGAAGAGTCACTGGAATGTTTAAATATGGGAGAAACCTGTAAAAACAGTGCAAAGCCCTGCACATGGTTTATGTTCAATTCATATATGCAGATCAATGGGATAAAGGAGGTACAGCCTGTTTTGAACCTTATATTCTAATTGATATATAAACCAGTACCTGATATTTCCTTAATCATACAAGTTTGACTAATCCTAGTACACTTATCCTGCCTAAGAGGGCAAATGTCACCATAACATCTATAGATTCTACAAATTAGGCTCTGGGTTTAAAATAATCTACCAACCTCCATTTTCTCATTTAGTAACTGCTATAGTTTGATTTAGTGTCCCCCAAAGGCTTGCTCTCCAGCATGGTGGCACTGGGGGTTCTGTGGACATTTACCAGGTGAACTCTTATCAGAGGTTTTTAGATCACTGGGGATGTGACTCCTAAGGGGAACCCCTCTCTCTGCTTCCTGGCTTGAGCTCTGAATGCTCACACTACCATGCACTCCTACCATTATGTGCTGCCCTTACCAGGGTCTAAACCAATGAAACTATCAGATTTTGGATTTAAACCTCCAAAGATATGAGCTGAAGTAAACAGGGTGGGCCTGGTGTCTCAGTATAATATTTCCAAACAGGCCAATACAGTAATTCAGAATATCTCTAATGATCTCAAAAATTTTCTTGTAATCTTCAAAATATACTTCATGAGAAAAAAATGCACTATAATATAATAAATATACCAATGTTACCTCAAATATTTTGAATGGTCAAAGACTGGGAAAGATGAAAGTATGCATGTAGAATTTCTTGGTGTTAGAATGGTTTAAAATCACTGTTGCAGCTTGCACTTCAGAGGCTCTGAACTCCTCGCAGCCAGATGAAAGGTCCCAGTGGTGACACACTCCAGGGGTGTGCTCCTCCAGGGACACGATCCACCAAGTCACCTGGGTCCTGGAGGTTCTGAACTCCACCCAGCCAGGCATAAGTTCCTGGCACCACACTCTGGGAGTGCAGCCTCTCTAGCTGCACAGGGGATCTGAACTCTGCCCAGCCCAGCATCCCAGTGCCATCCATCAGAGGAACATCTGGCCAGCCTCTCAGGACACAGAGGTACCGGGCCCAGCACAGCCCAGAGCTCCAGAGCCGCTCATCAGGGAGCAACCCGCATAGCCAAAGGATGTTGAAGAATTTGAGCTCCGCTCATCAGAAAAAGCCCCAGCTCCATAGTTCAGTGGTGCAGCCCAGCTAGCCAAGTGGCAGGTCCTGGAGGTTCTAAACTCTGCCCAGCCAGGAGCAAGGCCCTGGCACCATACACTGGGGGCATGTTCTGGCTAGTCCTGTGTTCCAGAGGCTCTGAACTCCTCACAGACACAAGGTCCCAGTGGTTCCACACTCCAGGGCACACTCTACCTAGCCACCTGGGTTCTGGAGGTGTTGTACTCCACCCAGCCAGGCTCCAGGCCCCAGCACCACACCCTGGGATGCTTCTCCACTAGCCACCTCAGTTGTGGAGGTTCAAAACTCCACTCAGCCAGGTCTAGACCCCAGTGACACACTTTGGGGGTGTACCCCTGCTAGCTGCAGGGAGGATACAAGCTCTGCCAAGCCCAGCATCCCAGAGCTATCCAACAAAGTACATCAGGGCAAAACACAGCCAGCCTCACAGGCCGCAGAGTGCAAGGCTCCAGCCCCATGGTTTGTGGGTGTGCCCTGGTTAGCCATGGGGATATTGGAAGATTGAAGCTCTACCCAGTGCAGTATACCAGTGCAATCCATCGGGAGGCCACCTGGCCAGCCACACAGGTCCCAGAGGAAAATGACAAAATGAAAGAGCAAGATGCAGTCTCAGTTCTCCAGCCCACCAAGAACAAACCCAAAAAACACTGAAATAGAAGACACCAGAAATCACACAATTGAACTTTCTGAAATGATAGCAAATGAAGTAAAGAAACAACTCCATGAAGCTACAGAGGAAGTCAGATCAGAAATAATCTCTCAACTAAAAAATGAATTGACAAACATTATAAAACAAATGCTGTGTGTATCTAAAGAAGATCTAGATAAAAAAATAGAAGAACATAAGAAAATGATGGAAACTTTGAATGTACAATATAAGAGAATTAGAATACGTGAAACAGATTCAAAGGGAAATTCAGGAAATGAAAAATTCCATTGAAAGTTCAAAACCACTTGAATGAAGCTGAAGCTAGACTCTCAGACCTTGAGGACAGCATAGAAGCTTACAATAGTGAAAGAAAAGATCTCTTAAAAATAACAAGGAGCCAGGTAACTACAATTCAACAGCTGCAAGATGGTGCAAAGAGAAACAATATAATATTGATAAGTGTCAGTGAAAAAGCAGAGGTCAATATGAATGACCTGCAAAGACTATTTGCAGAAATAATGGCAGAAAATTTTTCTAACATGGGAAGAGAATCTGATATACACATAAGTGAGGCATAAGGAATCCCAATTAACCATAACCAAAATAAATATTCATCCAGACAAATAATAATTAGGATATCAGAAATTCAGTACAAGAAGAGAATACTAAAAGCTGTCCAAGAAAAGAAACAAATCATCTATGAAGGAAAGCCTATCAGAATCATGACAGACTTCTCAACACAAACCTTTAAGTCAAGAAGAGTTTGAAGTGAAGTCTTTCAAATCCTGAAAGAAAACAACTTTCAACCCAGATTGATGCATCCTGTAAAATTATCTTTAAAAATTGATGGAGAAATAAGATACTTCCACAACAAAGAACAACTGAAGAAATTCAGGGTCACCAAACCAATACTACAAAGAGTATGGAAAGACACTCTAGAAAGAGACAAAGATAACTACAATCCCAAGAACAACAGCAAAAGGAAACCACTAAGTTGGGCAAACAATTAAACAGAAAAGGTAGAAAACCAACAGCAGAAAGATAACATGACAGGGACAGGTCAGTACATATCAGTTGTATCAATCAATGTAAATGGTCTCAAGTTACCAATAAAAAGAAACAGACTGGCAGAGTGGATTAAGAAACAAAATCCAACAATATGCTGTGTACAAGGAAAACACTTAACTCAAAAGGAAATTCACAGACTAAAAGTCGAAGGATGGAAAACAGTACGCCATGCAACAGGAGCCCAAAAGAAAGCAGGGGTAGCGATTTTGTTTGCAGACAATGTGAACTTCAAACCAAGAATGATCAAAAGAGATAAAGAAGGTCACTGCATACTTGCTAGAGGAGGAGATTACAATAATAAATATATATGCACCAAATATGGGAGCACCCAACTATGTAATAGACATGAAAAATCATATAAACAAAAATACAGTTATAACAGGGGACCTTAACATACCATTGTTACAAAGAGACAGATCAACCAAACAAAAAATCAGCAAAGAAGTAACAGAACTGAATCAAGCTTGTGAACAAATGGACCTAGTAGATGTGTACTGAGTGTTCCACCCAACAACATCAGAATATACATTCTTCTTGGTCACACATGGGTCATTCTCTAAAATAGATCATATACTAGCCTACAGAGCATGATTAAGTAAACACAAAGAAAATAATTCCATGCATATTATCTGACCATAGTTCAATAAAATTGGAAATTAATGACAAAAAATCCCACAAGAACCCCATAAATACATGGAAATTAAATAACACTCTCTTAAACAATCAATGGGTCACAGAAGAAATTAAATAAGAAGTTGAACAATATCTGCAATCAAACAAAAATCCAAATACAAATTACCAGGACCTGTGGGACACAATGAAAGCAGCCCTCAGAGGGAAATTTATAGCACTAAGCTTCAACATCAGAAAAATGCAAAGAACACACATAAACAACCTAATGCTACACCTCAAGTTTCTAGAAAAAGAAGAGTAAGTCAAGCCCGAAGCCCAAAGAAGGGAGGAAATTATCAAGATTAGAGCAGAAATTAATGCAATTGAAACTAAGAAAACAATACAAAGAATTAATGAAGAGTTATTTTCTTGAAAGAATAAATAAAATCGATAAACTCCTAGCCACCCTTATCAAAAAGAGGAAAGAAAAAAACTCAGATCCATGCAATAAGAAATGAAAAGTGTGAAATCACTACAGACCCTGTGGAAATACAGAAGATCATCAATACCTAGTTCAAAAATCTTACTCCTATAGGTTTGATATCGCAGAAGAAATGGACAGATTCCTAGAAACATATGAATTACCAAAGCTGAGTCAAGAAAATGTAAAACTGCTAAATAACCCAATTTCAGTTAATGAGATTGAAAATGTAATCAGAACCTTACCAACAAAGAAAAACTCAGGTCCTGATGGATTAACTGCTGAATTCTACAAGAAATTTAGGAAAGACTTAATGCCAACATTCCTCAAACTCTTCAATGAAATTGAAAGGGAAGTAAGTCTCCCTAACACTAAGCTGGAAGCATGTATTACCCTAATAAAACCTGAGAAAGACCCAACCAAAAAAGAAAATTAGATGTCAGTCTCCCTAATGATCATAGATGCAAAAATCCTCAATAAAATACTGGCAAATAGAATGCAACAAGTCATCAGGAAGATTATACACCATGATCAAGTGGGATTCATCCCAGGAATGCAGGGATGGTTCAACATATGCAAATCAATAAATGTAATTCACTATATCAACAGAGCTATGGGCAAGAATCACATGATCATCTCAAAAGATGCAGAAAAAGCTTTCGACAAAATCCAACACTCATTCATGATAAAAACCTTATAGAAAATCAGAATAGGTGGTCTGTACCTCCAACTGATAAAAATCATATATCATAAACCAACAGCCAACATCTTACTAAATGGACAAAAACTGAGAACTTTCAACCTAAAGTCAGGAAGAAGACAAAGATGTCCATTATCACCACTCCTACTCAATATAGTTCTGGAAACATTAGCCAGAGCAGTTAGACAAGAGAGAGAAATAAAAGGAATAAGGACAGAAAAGGAAGAAGTTGAATTATCATTATTTGCAGATAATATGATACTCTACATAGAAGACCCCCCAAAACCCATTGAAAGACTTCTAGATGTAATAACCAAATAAGTAATGTTGCTGGATACAAGGTCAATACTCAAAAATCAATAGCATTCTTGTACACAAACAATAAACTCATTGAGAGAGAAATAAGGGAAACCATACCCTCACTATAGCACTGAAAAAAATGAAATACTTAGGAATCAATCTAACAAAGGAAGTAAAAGATCTATACAGTGAAAATTACATTACTCTGGAAAAAGAAATTGAAGAGGATTTCAGAAAATGGAAAGATAGTCCCTGTTCATGGATAGGAAGAACAAACATTGTGAAAATGGCCATTCTCCCAAAATTGTTATGCAGATTTAAAGCAGTTCCAATCAAAATACCACTTGCATACCTCACAGAGTTAGAGAAATCATCCCTAAAATTCATCTGGAGCCAGAAGAGGCCTCGAATAGCAAAGGCAATTCTGGGCAACAAAGCTAAGGCTGGAGGCATCACAATCCCTGACTTGAAATTATATTACAAAGCTGTTGTGATAAAATCAGCATGGTACTAGAATCAAAACAGACCTGAAGATCAATGGAACAGATTAGAAGACACAGGCACAAATACAAACACACTCAGCCACCTCATCTTTGAGAAAGGGGCCAAACATGAACATGGGAAGAAAGATAGCCTCTTTAATAAGTGGTGCTGGGAAAACTGGCTTTCCATATGCCAAAAACTAAAATTAGATCCCTGTCTATCACCATGCACTAAAATAAAGTCAAAATGGATAAAATATCTGATTATTAAAACAGAGACACTAAATCTGCTGGAAGACAAAGTAGGTAAAAATCTTGATGACATAGGAGTAGGCAGAGAGTTCACCAACAAAAATCAAACTGCACGGGAAATACTTCCCAAAATCAACAACTGGGATCTCGTCTTATTAAAAAGTTTTTGCATGTCAAAGGAAATCTCCAACAGAGTGAAAAGAAAATCCACGAATTGGGAAAATATCTTAGCCAACTGTCCCTCAGACGAAGGACTTCTATCTAAAACATATAAAGAATTTTAGAAAAATCAGGCCCCTAAAATTCACAGATCCAATCCAAAAATGGGCATCTGAGATGAATACATACTTCTCAGAGGAAGAAATACAAATGGCAAATAAATATATGAAAAAGTTTTCAACGTCAATGATCATTTGGGAAATGCAAATTAAAACAACACTGAGATTCCATCTCACCCCAGAAAGAATGGCCAAGATCAAGAAATTAACCAATAACAAATGCTGGAGAGGCTATGGGGAAAAAGGAACTCTTCTTTACTGTTGATGGGAGTGTAGACTGATGCAGCCACTGTGGAAATCAGTGTGGAGATTCCTCAAGAATCTAGGATTAGAGATTCCATTTGATCCAGTTATCCCGCTTTTGGGTATTTTCCCAGAAGAATTGAAAACATCACACCACAGTGATATATGTGCACCCATGTTTATAGCAATCCAATTTGTAATAGCCAAATCTTGGAAACAACCCAAGTGCCCATCAATCAAGGAATGGATAAAAAAGATGTGGTATTTTTATACAGTGGAGTACTACTCATTTATAAAGAAAGATTGCATTGAGACTTTTATAAGTAAATGGACATGACTTGAGACAATACTTATAAGTGAAATAAATCAAACTCACATGTGTAAATATTGTATTGTCTCCCTAGTGTAAGAAACTGAAAAAGTATATGCAATCCAAAATCTACAATAAATACTGTGTAAGGGTTAGAAACTGCTCAAAGAGGAAAATAATTGGGATGGGGAAAAGGAGGAAAGAAGGAAGGGAAAAGGAAAAAGATATGAATTTGTATATGTATATACATAAGGTAGACAAAATGACTATACTACTAAATGTATAAGTTATTGGAAAAGAAAAGATAATACTCATATGATTATATTAATTTTACATGTCTATATCTGTCAACCTAAACAACCCTTTTGAAGGTAACAATATGCAATAGTACAACCATTGTCAAATTTCAATCATCTTGTTTTGTAAATCTATACTGTTATTGTATTGGATTTGTTGTTGTTTGTCTCTTTTGTTTTTATTTTTCTTTTCTGTGTCTTTTTTCTCTTAAATAAAAATAAATAAATAAAATCACTGTTGTAAGGCACAGCTAGGATTTTACATTCTTTACTGAGTATACTTACATATACATATTTTATTTTTCATGTCCATCTTTTTCTCCCTTGCAGATCTACCCTTGGTCTGTTCATTATGGTGCAGTGAGATTATGAATAACACTACTGTAGCTTCCACTGTGGCTTCTCTACTGGTCAACCTGAAGCTGCTGGCCATTGGATTTGCCCAATCGTAGCACTTCCTCCTCAAGTGATGTGGGTCAGTCCATGGAGTAGTCATGTGTCTGGAATAAGGTTGAGCATACGGTTTGATGTAGGGATCCCTTGCCTGAAAGGTTGTTTTTCCTCTGGATGTCTAAACAGAGGCATGCAAACGTGGTTCTCCACCAGCTTAAATCCTTTAGTAGCACAGGAGTATTATGTAAAGGGAAGGAAGACTCAAGACAAGATAGGAGACCTGGAGAATCCTGCACACAGAGCACCCAAGCTATCAAACTGTGATCTTTGCTGCTGTCCCCTTCATTCACTCTTGAAAGCTCTGTGGCATCTTTCCTGGCTATGCAACCAGTGCAGTCTTTTTAAGTTCTTTTGAGTTGACTTTCTCCACAACTAAAAGAACCCGACTAATAATTCGCGCTACAGATTCTGGCATTCTCTTCAGAGCCCCGACTATCTCTTATTCTAATGTCCCGAACAGGTATGCACACAATTGTTGAGAATCTCTGTGTTGCACAGACATAACCATCTGATGCTCAATTTTCAGCCTCAGGATTTCTCAACCTCAGTACTACTGACATCTTTGACTCAGTGACTCTGTGCATGGCAGGAGGTTGAAGAGTAGTGCTGGCTCCTACCCACTAAGGGCTGGTAGTACTATTGCCTCAGTTGTGACAAACAAAATGTCACATGTTCTCAGACATTGCCCAATGTCACTATGGGAGAGGAAGCACAAAATTATTCCAGTTAAGAATATATATATGGTATATATAAAATATATACCATATATATATTTGGTATATATACCAATGGTATATATACCAATATGGTATATATAAAAATTGTGTTGCAAGAAAGGATTTCCTTTTTTCTTTCTTTTTAAAGGAATATATCACTGGTACCTAAAACAGGGACAGCCTCATCTGTAGGTGTTCAGTATACATTTATTAAAGGAAAAAACAGAAGTTCTCTAAAGGACTGGGGGATGCTGATGTAGATGCTGCTAAAATAAATGACAGAGAAAAAAGTCTAGGGAAGAAAATCATGTTAGCTAATTCCATGACAACCTATGGAAAGGAGGGAGGTGTGGAAAGACAAAGAAAGAATGAGAGACAGAGAGAAAGACAGAGAGACAGAGAAAGACAGAGAGAGTGAAACCACAGTGTTCATAGTTTGGTAAGGTAAGACTCTCACATACTGTACAATTCCTCTTAATATTGGGAAATAGGGAATTAGATTAGGGAGGAAGGCAAATGTCGATTTTCAGAATTCTCTAAAAGTCCTATGGGTTTCTACATTTATTTTCTCCCTCTGTCTCCCTCTGTCTCTCTCTCCTCCCCTCCCTCTCCCTCACCCTCTTTTCCTCCTCCCTGTCCCTCAACAAAACAGTACAGCCCATCACTGAAGACTGACGTAGTACAGGCCAAAGAAGTTGAAACAGAACATTGAAGAATTCCATTCCCTAAAATAATGGATATTTTTGAAGAGTAGTTGATTTCCACATCTTTACTGAATAGATTTTCCATCACAATTAAAATGATCAACACATAGAAGGCCCATCCTTAAAGTTGATCTTCCTCTTATTGAACTTAATTTAAAAATACACAAGTTGGAGAATTTAGTCTTACAATAATTTTTCCCATGTCAAAGGACAACTGATACATGAAAATACACATACATTTTCTTGGTAGTAGTAATGTAGTATTTATTTATTTTTTGCGGCACTGGGGATTGAACTCACAACCTCAAGACTGTCAGGTGCTTAAGTCACTGAGTCAAACTCCCGGCCCTTAATGTACTATTTATTAAATGACATATATGAACCAGTCATGTGGTGTTAGCCAGACAAAAATGGTATGTACTGCATTTATGTTTCAATGAATTGACTATGACACAAAATGTAAGTTTTCACTTCAACCAACCCTACCCTCCTGAAAGAAATAGTACAGGACCAGGATCGTAGCTCAGTGACACAGTACTTGTCTAGCATGCATGAGGCCCTGGGTTCGAACCCCAGCACTGACAAAAGAAATGCCAAGAGAGCAAGAACCCCGGGATATTTCTAGGCTACAACCCCACACTCTGTTCTACCTTCCTGCACCTGAGTTCTAAAACATTATCATCCACTTGGACTCTTGTAAATACTGAAAATGTGTTACTTTCTTTTTTGTTTTTTCACCAGTCTGAGTCAATCACTTTAGTTTTCAGCAATGTTTCACACCAAACCATTTTTGTTAGTTTGCTGTTGGGAGTGGGGAGCCGTCAAAGGCGATGTTGGGTGGTCAGCCAGGTCTGCTAGGTGAGTGAGGGTGAGTTTCTGCTTCATGTAGCAGAAGCCACTGAACTTCGTGCCTCAATAACATTGTGCTCTGAGACACTGGAGTTAGAAAAGCCTAGGTTTACAAATTTACTATCTGAGGGCCCTTGAGAAGTGAGGTAAAGCCTGGGAGCCTCAACAGTACCACCTGTGAAGTGTTTGAACTGTGAGACTACAAAGCGTGTTAGAAGGGCTGCCATTGGGAATAACTTCATTCAGGACTACTCTCAGATAATGAAAGCCACAGTTGATAAGTCTGTGAATACTATGACCCACATTGCAATCTGACTGTTCAAATGTCAAGGACAGAACACTACTGAGCTTTCCGGGTTTCAGACATTTTCATACTTCTGGATTGGTCTGTGAACCAGTGGGGGAACTCATAGGTTTCCTGATTTAATTTTTATCTCTGAAGTGTTTTGGGGTCATAATTCAGATCTCCAGGGTGGCTCATGACTATCTGCTGCTTGCACTTGACTCTACTCCAGGCTAGACCAGAACTTTCTTGATCTTCTTTTATTGTTTTTGTGGATAAGAGAATCACTCCATTTAAAGTAAGTCAACTGACATCCACTGAAAGCTATAAAGCAGTGGCCATCCACATCCTATCATTGTCAACTAATGAATGCCAATGCCTAATCTATTTAAGGAACCTTCATTTTGACAGCAATATATATGTGATATGCTGTGATTGTGCATTTCCCCAAAATTCTTAGGTTGAGACCTAATCACCTATACAACGATATTACAAGGTGGGAACTTTGGGAGGTCATTGGATCATGAGGCAGAACTCATAAATAGAAAAAGTATCCTTGTAAAACATGGAAAGCTGTTTCACCCTTTCCACCAAGCAGCAGCACAGTTAGAAGGTGTCATCTATGAGGAACAACCCTCACCTGACACCAAGGCTGCTGACATTTTGATCTTGAACTTCACAGCCTCCAGAAGTCTGAGCCCCCTAGTTTGTGGCATTTTTTTTATAGCATTCTGAATAGACTAAGGCCATGTGCCAAATTAATTATACAAATAATTAAGAAATATGAAATCAAGAAATCCAAAAATCTTTTTACTAACATGCTCCAGTGTGTCAATTTTTATTTGAAACTCAAATTTGCTCCTTGTTTTAAAAGTAAGTACACCCTATAACATAGACAGTATCACAGCTACTTATCTGAAGGGTATTTTAACTAACTTTCTAAAGTATCAGAACGTTTTAATTCATTGCCATCTATTTCCAATGCTGCACTGAATGCTCTGGAAACTGAAGTAAGGTTTGCCTCTGGCCTTAAGAGGATTTTAACCTACACCATTCACCACTGATGCAGATAAAAATCATACTACTCTAAGGGGAAACTTCAATAGAGTGTCAGAAACATAGAGGTTTCTAATTGTTTGTTATTTTTAGATGGCTAAGTTTGAATAAATAATGAATAACTTTAACTTGGATAGGTCAGTAGACTTCTCTGAACCACAAAGAGGGGTAGTGTATTCACTTCCAAATATTTCCTGTATCTCCATTGTAATATACTCCAGGTTAGCATTATGTCTTGCCTGAGCCTTACTTTTGCTTACCTTTTGTAGTCATTTTACCCTTTTCTGGTCATTTTACCCCTTAAGAAAAAAAACTTTAGCACAGCTGATTAATGCCTGCTCATCCTCTACTTCTTAGCTTTGACCTGTTTTCCTTGGGGAAAATTTCTGTCCTTTGCAGTCTGGGTTATAAAAGCTCTCAATAGTTCTGCAAGACAAGAACACAGTATTAATTTTTTGATACTCCCTTTGTTTCTACGTTCCAGTGGCCAGAGCCATACATTTTCTGTTCACTACTGTCACTCTAACATTTGATATGGTGCCTGTTAAAGAGGACATATTGCTACAGCAAATTAAAATGGAGATGAGGTCTAAAAAATTCCAGAGCAGACACAAACACTCAAGCCTTGAAAGGAAGCTTAACCTTGTGTGCAATGCAAGCATAAGCAAAATCTGATTTGGTACTTTAGAACCTCATAGTAGAGAAAAAAATATAAAACTTAAACTCAACTAGTAGAAGCTACTGAATCACATATATAACCAACTAGGGATTCCTAGTGGAGCAGACTGAATAACGCAACTGTGTAGGTATAACCAATCAGATGTTGTCTTTGTTTTATTTTTGCATTTGCCCTAGAAAAGCCTGCTTCCCCACATTTTATTTAAAAAGAGTTACAAACTCTCTTTTGGATTTGGTTCCTGATGCTTGAGTAGAAGTTTGCTCAACTAAATTCTAAAATTTGTTGTGTCTCAATTTTTACTTTCGACAATATACAGTAAATACTTAGTTGAATTAGGGGGCTCTTTTCTACTTTCCCCCAGTTGTTTAATTGCTCTTGCTTTGGAGTCTATGGTGGCTTCCAGAGTATCTCTATCTAACAGGAGTTGCTGGGATGATGGAAGCATGGTACATGTGTCTGTCTAACACAGTAACTACTAGCCATGTGTGAACACTGGGAAGGTGGCTAGTGAGACTATGAGACTAAATCTTCAATTATGTTTAATTACAATTAATTTAAGTAGCTTCATATGGATGATCATACTGGATAGCACAGTCCCAGAAGATCATTATAAGATTCATATGCTGCCATATTTTTTCAGGAAATGTGTTTAGCGCGGTGTTTTCCCAAAGTAGCCACTAACCACATGGGGCTATCAAAAGTTTGACTTAATTAAAATTAAATACAAGTGAAATATTTAGTTGCTCATTCGTGCTGGCTACCTTTCAACTGCTTGAAAGGCAACTTTGGCTAGTGGCTGCCATATTGGGCCTCACAGAGAAAATTTCCACTGCTACAGAAAGTTCTCATAGATAGCAGTGGTTTGAAAGAATGGCTCACCTGAATGGAAACAAAGACGCACCAGCTCCCTGTTGAGTTTCAACTATGAGGAAGAGTTGGTTAGAGAACTAAGGTCATAGTGTCCAAGGAATGCTACTAACACTCAATTTTTATGCACCTTATCTCAATAAAATATTGACCCCTATATCTCGGGGTAACCATAAATTAGGGACACTGATGAGAACAAAGTAGCTGACAGCACCACGGAAGTCCATATTGACTCAGGCAAGCCTTCTCCTGCGAGTGAATGTCAGGGCCAATTTGAACACTTTCAAATCAGGCTGCTTATTTATTCCCAGACAAGTCAGTCAGCAAGGCTGCAATGACCTCCTGATCCCTAGCTGCCACTGGATTCCCAGAAGGTAAGTAACCTCTCCTTGGAGCATCTCACTGTTTTCTCCTCATTTGCATTCAGCTCTGAGATTGCTCCCCCGCCATGGTGCAGATATTGGCAGCTACTCTCTTCTTTGTTGCCTCCAGAATGGCTAACCACAAAGCTTCCCTGAAAGACCACCCAGGAGCTTCAGCTGGCGCAGTGTGGCGCTGTCCATCTGCCTAAAGGCACCGGGCACACAGTGCCAGGAACACCTGCGCTCCTCGGTTGGCCCTGGCTACCTCATCACTTCATAGTGGCAGACAAGGTGCCATCCTGAATGCCCAGGCTGGAAATTGCTACTTTGGAGGTTATCTCCTCCCCCTCAGCAGCCTCGCAGCAGTGGGATACTGATCAGCTAAGAATGGTCCCAAGCAGGGGGTTACAGTCAGGGCATTTTCTGAGGAATTTACTTCTGATTTGACAAAGCCAACTTTTCTGTGTTCCGGGACACAGTGAAAAAGCCATCTGTTAAATTAAGCTTCTGCCACGAAGGGTAGGTTCGGGGGGTGGGTATTTAAATAGTGCTTTTCTGTTTTTCCTCATGTATGTTCGGAACTTTGAAAATACATTAATAAAATGATTCACTACAAGCTTTCTGTTTTTATTAGAAGTCTTTCTTTCTTTTATAAAAAGTTGACTTTCGCATCAACTTTCTGGATCTTCCTTGCAGCCTTTGATGTTTCCTGCATTCGCATGTCACCTCTTCACAGTCCTAATTTCTCAATCTTTGGCCACAAGAAAGACTTTGCTTTCATTGTTTTACTTCTCCCATTTACTTCCTCTTATGCCATCACCACCCCCGTGTTTGAAAACCACAGCCATTAAAAATTCTTTTAAAAAACACTTAAATATCGCTCCCCCCCCCAAATGTCCTGTCAGATTTCTTCCTCTTGTTTGCCTCAGAAAGTGGTGCTTTGATTGTCCATTAGAGAGTTGTTTACATTTCTCCAAAAGCTCCATTTAGTTTCCTTGACAAGGTGGAATAAGTGACTGGCTGTGATGGATAGAGGCACCTGTCCTAATGGCTGCTCACACTGTGCCCACCAGTGCACGTTACAGTGATAAATTGACAACAGTTGGGACATGCTCTGCTAGCAGCAAGAATGAGACTACGAGGACAAACACAGGCGGTTAGACAGTCTGCTTTAATATTCCTGGGAAAGGTGTACAGCCTCCTAATCTAACACCCCAACAGCTGCGGTGAGGAATTAACGCACAGGCAGAATTTCTTTGTTACCTTGGCACTATTTCTGCTAGTTAGTCTAGAATTATATTTCCTGTAAGGCATCCCTCACTCTTCTGGTTTAGATGTCCGCAATCCTTGAGTTGAGTGCTCTTAACGAAGAGTACCTGACACAATGATCATTTCATGTTATTATGAACGTATGCATTTTTAAATCCCTTCATTGAAGACTTTCCTTGTCTCCCCGAGGGGAAGAACAAGGACAACAAAATGCTGCCTATTAGCTATGGGTTGATAATCAGGGAAATGTGGAACTAGCCTTAGTCAACACTGAGGTGTTAATTATCTGGATAACGCGCTCAGGAGGTTCTCGAATTTGGAGTAATGAAGAGGTAACTGTCTGTCACCACGCCCCACTCTGCTGGGGGGTCAGAAAGTGCTCAGTTCTCTATGGTGCTCACCCTTTCATTTTCTTCTTTTCCACTCTGTTGGTTTTGTGTTACCCTTAATGAGCCCGGAGCAACAGCAGCGGTGGAATCTCCCCTGTTGACAAAGGCGGGGCTCCACAGGCAGATCCAGGACTCTGAAGCTTCCCTTCGCCAAGTCCTTCTCCCAGATAAGTTGGCAACATCCGGGGCAAAGGAGAAGGTGGGTCTGCTGACACAGCGGCCTGGAGCGGCGACAGCAGCAGCAATCTCCACGCAGCCCCTTGCTCCATCCATTACAAGCTTATCTTAACTGAAGACTAATCTAAAGGAACAAATGACCACTGAGAAAATGCTACGACTTAATACAAAGTCATAAAAAAAAAGAGCGAGAGAGGGGAGAGGGAGAGAGAGAGAATGCAGGAGCAAAAGACGCATGGACATCATAATGCTTTCCTGAGCCTCACTTTCAAACGGCCTAGTTACTGATTTGATGATAAGACACAGTTTGCCTTTGTGATTTGCATGGATGATGAAGCAATTAGCGGGCATCATATATAAAACATGCTAGTTCTTCATTAGACACCAAGCAAAATGGCACAATGCAGGATGTGGAGTGCGGTGAGGCTCCAGCCACTTGCTTACGATTGACTTCGCGTGGAGTTTTGCTGCAAGCCTGGCTACAGCTCCCGTCGCATTAGAAGACTGCACTGTGGTTAGTTTGATGTGCACTTCTGACTGGCTGGCAGTCGCCTCCTCTCCCCATCCCCTGACTGCTACTAAATTTCATTTCAAGTTATAATTATTGACATTGGAAACAGCTACTCGTATCACAACAACAAAGCAACAATTATACAGGATCTGGTGTTTCTCATGCAAATTACAGCAATAAAATACAGGAAAATCCGGGCCACTTACAGACCAGTTTTTGTCTTTAGAGAACACAAGTCTGAACTATTTGGTTAACTAAATTAAAATGTAAATCTTGGCTGGCTTTTCTTCTTAGATAGTGATATGAAACAGTTTCTAAAAGACAGAAAAAGCTTAAGGGACCACATTTCAAACAACTTGTCATGAATATATTTTTTTAATGAATTAGTTCTGAAAAGATTAACTGTCTCTAACAATCAAAGAGTTCAAAATGCTGTTCACATAGCAAGGGCATAAGCAGAGAGTGGAACCTGTGTATTTACCCCTTATGCTTTTGTTTACAAAGGAACGTGGGAGCTCTGGAAGGTGCGCAGTAACAGAGTCCCTCGCGTTTTCACGAGTCGGGCCCTATCTTCCTTATTCCCGGTTGGTGTAACGTGTATAATGAGGCATATAACCTAGAGAAGGAGATTAGTGAGCATTAAAACTGGGTTCTTTTACTTTATTAGAGTTGCTTTGCTTCCCGTCTTTGTCTCTTCTTCTACACAAAACCAGAGCGGTGAAAGTGTCACAGTAAGGGAGGCCTAAATTAAAAAGTCAGTCACAGTGGCCTTAGAGTTAAGGAGCTGTGAATGCCGTTACTCCAAGCCACATGGAGCTCTGCAAAGAACCGGAAACAATGATCAGAATCTATAGGGAAATGGTATGGTTTCTGATCCATTATCTCGCTGCTTTTATAAAACTAAACCAAACAAAGCACCTCTCGACAAACATAAAAAAGGGTTGGATCCACAAGGCCACAATCAGTACGCTACTGAAGACAACATCAAAGCAAAGCCACTGCTTGTGCCCTTGCTCAGGACTCAGGTCATCCCACATCTTCCTTGCAAGTGTCACCTCTAAGTTTGACCACAAGTAAACTGACCATATGGAGCCAGGACAATGGAAGATACCACTGACATTTAATTTATGTATTTAATTTTTTTTATATGGGGAAAAGCAATGGAGTGATCACATCTCATTTATTACAAATCTGATCTTCAAAAGGCAATAATTTTACAAATGCACTTTTGCATTAAGAATACTGTTATCATAAGCATGGAGCAAACACTGTGTGGGCAGTCAGTCTGACTTATAGCAGCTCCGTACAGCCGCTGCAAGATAACCAAGAGTAATGGTTTTTGATAATCAGGCCACACTATTAATATAACATGAACCACAAGTGCTTTTGTACTGCAGCTCTGGTTAAACTAGCAAATCTCATTGGAATATAAAGAAGGGCTGGGGAGTCATGTTGTTTCTGGTACTTCTGCACTGAAATATATGCCTCAAGGTGCTGTCTGAGATGTTTCATGTCTTAGGGAATGCATAGCTGCACTGAAGAATGTTTCCCTTTAGAATCTCTGGCCCTTTCTGCTCAGTTCGAGCTCAACCTCTACCCATTAGGTCAGAATTTAGGTTCATGAAACGCAGCAGATGGATTTCAAATGGCAGTGCTGCTGGCTGGGGGAGAGCTGGTGGAGCATGCTGAGGTCCATAGCAAGCTGGGTTTATGCTGGACTCTCACTGGTCTGTGACTGCTGAAATATTACTGGGTGTAAAGGGACTCATTTTGGCTGATGTGAGCAGAGGGGAATGCTGCCCCTTCATCGTAAATGTTAATGTGAAGGAAAATATGAGGGAAGCACTTCTGGTGGTAAGAGTCAGGCAACATAATCATAACAAGTAAAAGCAGGCTTAAGCATGTCACTACGATGTTTATTCATATGGTGACGTTTACTGTAACTTTCCTCTAAAAGGCAATGGTTTCCTCCTACTTTAAAAACTCAGAAACCATTATGAAGTTATCTTTGGACACATGATGTGTATCTCTGTCATGTAGCTCTCCATTTCCTGGGACATGTGCACTGAGGGTGAATTATGTCTTGAAAATCAGTGTGTGGGCCATTTCTATACGTTTGAGGGGGCCTATGTATGTATTCAGGAGAGAAACACACAGTTCCCAACTTTCATGTCAAAGAAAGAGGGCTAGAAAAGGCTGATTAAACAACCCGAGGCTCAGTAATTATTTAAGAACGTTTTTCAGTGCCATGTTTTTCATAAAATAATGCAAACCAGGAGTGGATCTCTGCGGACTGCTCCAGCATCCATGGCAGCAGGAGAAAGTGAAGTGTTCCTAGTGCTTTAACTCAATGCTTTTGGGGCCACAGCCATATACGGCCTTGTACTGTTATTTATTCATTAATCCAACAATTTATTGAGTACTTACTCCATATATGCCAGCCAATGGACCAGCATGGAGGAGGAGGATGAAGTGAATCTGCCTCAAGGAGATTAGAATCTGGGAAGAATGAATAGACATGGACAGAATTCATTACGAAATTTGGTAGAACATGATAAAAAGTCTATTTAAACTGCCACGGGAAAGATTACATTGAGGAACACGAAATTAGTGAAGACTTTGATGCATGTAATCTGAGCCTTGAATAGTTTGTACATTTTGCATACAAGTTTTATCACTCTTACTATGTTGTAAATTAGCTTAGACTAATCATTATGTCTAGTTTGTATTTATATCTAACACTACACGCAAGTAATTATCTGGTCTATAGATGCCTTACATGAATCGACACCGTCTATAGAATATTTACTGTGTTTAAGGAATTGTTATTATTTATTTATTTAGTTTTGGTCTTTTTGAGACAGGGCTTCACTATGCAGTTCAAGCTGGCCTTGAGCTCACTTTGTAGCCCAGTCTGGCCTTGAAATTGCTATGATTCTCCTGCTTTAACCTCCCCAGTGCTGGGATTACAGTTGTCCGCCATCACACGCAGTTTAAGGCCTTGTTATAAGCACCCATTATCTGATTTAATCTCTCTACCACCAGGAGCCACATTGTCCCCATTTTACAAAGAAAACTGAGGCATTAATAGGTTAACTAAACTGGCCAACTTGCAACTATTAAGTGGAGAAAATGGATTGGAGCTGGGCAGTCTGGTGTGGCAGGTGAGACTTTTCATACCCATACACTCTAATGGCCTCTGTTCAATAAACATTATTTGAATGTTGAGTAAGTTAGCAGGAGTTTCTTAGCAATCCTAATGTGATTTTATTTACCACTGTAGAATTTCTTAAGGATACTTAGCTCAGATAAAAAAAAAAACCAAACAAACGAACAAAAACCATTAGGGTGCATAGAAAATCTGTTTATAGCTGGATACGATAGCACAGGCTTATATTTCCAGCACTCTGGAAGCTGAGGCAGGAAGATTACAAATTTGAGTTCAAGGTAGGCAATTTAGCAAGATTACATTTCAAAATAAAAAATAAAATAAGGATTGGATAGTCAGCTCAGTAGAGAGGCACTGAATTCTGTCTTCAGTAACACACACACACACACACACACACACAAATTTGTTCATGATTATTTATCTCTGCAAGAAAGTCAGGCATTTGTCCATGATATATTTGTTCTATGAAAAGTCTTGAGCTGTGAATTATCAAGGACAGTCTTGACTTACACTGAGTTTTTTGAAAATAGTTTTTATGTTTGATGAGTACAAACAACCACTACTCTTGGCATTGAGTCCAGAATTGATCCTTGTTTTGTCATCGCAAAGTGTAATGATGAATATCCATACAGTAAGTGTGAATTCTGTTGATCGGAATCACTAGTTCCCTTGGTGTTCCACATGAATGTCACACTTGTCCTTCTCTGCATGAGGGAAACTCATTGACATCTAGAAGATTAGCAGTACCTTGATCTTGTTGGCATGGATCTCCATGGCATAGTTTGGAGGGAGTTGCTGGGCCATCAAGAAAAAGAAGAAGTAATAGCACCATATACACAAGCAAGGGTGGGACACACAGGAACCTACTTTATTAGGAAAAGTTATGTGGAGCAAGTACCTGCATTTCACTGCATTCAGTCTCTGTTTAAATTCTTCCCCCACTGTGATGGTTTGTGTTTAGAGTCTCAAAGCCTCATGTGGTCATATGTGGGGTTTTTTCAGTGGTGGTTGGATCTAGAGTGTGTGATGCTGGGATCAATGGTGTGTGAGTACCCACAGTTCTGGATGTGGATAATGGGAAGTTCCATCCTGCTTGTGAGTACTACCAGACCTAAGAGCATGGAGCCTGGATAGAATGTAAGAGAGCAGACAAATTGTCCTTGCTTGCTGCTTTGTCACATCAGTGCTTGCTGCCTTTTGCCTTGCCTGCCATGAACTGTTTCTCCTCTGCCATGCCACCCTGCCTGAGGCAGACAACTTTGATCTGAAACCTCTACAAACTGTGAGCTACAATAAGCCTTTCCTCCTTTAACTTTTGAGTGTCAGGCATTTTATCTCAGCAACAAAAAAGTAACTAAGACTATGATACATTTGAACTTGTCTGTTTTTTAAAGAGTAAGATATGGAAAATGCATATCAGATAGAGTTTATTCTACTAAAAACTGCTCAAGAGAAAAGAAAAAGCCCTTAGTTTATTAAGATAGTTAAAATGGCTATTCTTGTATATCTGCATAAGGAGTGCCAAAGGAAAATTATTCTTTTTGGTAGTTTGAAACTTCCTCTAAAGCTATAAAATGCCATGTCAAAAGTATACATGATTCTATGGTTAATATTTTATCATAAGGAAATAAATAATTATAAACATATTTAATCATGGATATCCACAATTACTTAAAAGTATTAAAAAAGCACAACTAGTCTAAATGTTCAGCAACAGAGAAGTGACTAAATAAATTTTAGTATAACAGCAAAATAAAAAAGTGAAATTGCACAGTACAAAAATAAACATACCATATTGTCTAGATGTAGCAATGAAGACAATGTATCATAGGATAAACAGATATTATACCCATGTAAAATTACTGTTTTTTATTTTTCTTGTGCACCATATATTTTCAAATTTTATGAATACATATTGTTTAAATATATTGTGAGTAAAAACTAAATTGGAAGCACTATGGCATGTTGAAGACTCATCCAGAATGATCTTAGCCTTTCTTTATGGAGATAAGGTTTGGCCTTTCTATTATCTATGTTCTTTCTCATTTGCTGAAAACAGTGATATTTCTTTCCTATCCTTCTATAGTAAATTCATATATATATATATATATATATATATATACATATATATATATAAAGTATGTGTGATCAAGTGTGTGTGATATATATGTATATATATAATTTCCAAGAGAAAAAGTAGAAGCAAGTTGATTTGGAGAGCTTGAATTCAACTAATCTAATTGTTTCTAGGTTAGTTCGTTTTTGGATTGGCATGCAATATAGATTGCTTTTACTTTATAGGTGATAATTTCTAACTTTAACTAGTCAAACATTATAACTAGATTTCAGCACAAAGTCTTCAAGATAACAGCAAATAAGAGAAAGCAGTATTTACAAGCAGACATGAACATTCTTTCTTTGGACTTCCCTAGATAAGTATTGATTTTTACATAACCATACTGGGTCCAAAGGAATATTGCTGGCAGCTGCTAATTACTGTCAATTGGCTTGTGAAGACAAAATTGCTGGCCCATTCAGTAAGTGTTTCTTTCTGGTTTAAAGAAATGGATCAAGAGCTAGGGAGTAGCTCAATGATAGAGCATTTGTTTAGCATGCACAGGGTTCTAGTTCTGATCTCTTATACTTTAAGCAGCAACAATGACCAACAAAAAGAAAAATAAATGAATCAAATAATTCTGATTTTTTCCAATTGCTAAATTGTGGCATCATTCTCAATTTTATTCCTGTTCAAATGATTTTGAAAAATTTAGCTCGTTTGTATTCACAGTTGGCATTCATTCCTTCCCTCAACATTAACTACATTCCTGTTATGCAACAAGAAACAACAAGATTTTTTTATTCTTTAAATTTTACTTCCAACCTCTTGGCAATTGTTTGACTTAATACTAATTACTATTTTTCTTATTCTTTTACCCAGCACCCAAAATGGTGGATGGTATGCTTATTTTTTAAATTAAAGTGAAGCCAAATAAAGTTTTGGAATTTCATTACATCCTTTGGAATAATTAGAAGCATAAAACAACATCTCTCGGAAGAAAAATTGCCTTGCTATTTGTTTGCATCAGTGTGTGTTCATGTATGTGGACATGTGAGTGGTTGTGTCTACTACCGGAAGTAAACATCACAGATAATCAGGTGAATGATGCACATACAGGAAAGCAATGGAATTTGTAAGTCTTTCAAAATGTTACACTTAGCTAAAAATAAAGTTTTCACGTAGTAATTAGAAGAAAAATGAAAATATTGGAGTTTGTTTAACTTCTAGACTTGAATAGAAATAACAGAAAGCTCATGTTAACTACACTTGTGGTTATAATTGCATTAAAACAATTCACTAAAATAAGAGTTATTGTTTAATTTAATAGAAACAAATTTATAATTTAATTAAATTTAAATAAGCTAGGAATTTTAAATAATAAAGGACAGCATGATATAGTCATGTGTCTGTATAAGTAGTCCTAGTCAGAAAAAGTATCACAGAAACTAAAATAGGAATTAACTTTCTATAATTCTATCTCTTCATTTTAAAGACAAAGAAGTATGTTTAGTCAAGTTAAGAAGATTCTCCACTATTCTAGAGTCTGTTGGTGGCAAGCCCATTGCAAAATTGAGGTTTTTTGCAAAACACACTTTTTTTTTGTCATCATCCTTTCTAAGTCTGCATATCACAAATTATCCTTCTCAAATTAGAATCAATTGTATGAATGGTTTCAGTCAGTTTTCATAGTAGCAGATCAACCCTCTGTAAAATAACTAATGTCAAAGAAAAGAAAAGAAAGGAAAACAAATGCAATGTCAGAGGAAGACATCATTGACTAGTGTTAAATGAACTGGGTAAATGAAAATATCTATTGTGTGATATAAAATACAGAATTAAGATGTATAACAAAATGACAAAAGGTAGAAAGGGCAAAGGGAGCCAACATGTAATATCATTACTGGACAAAGAGTAAAACTATTCATTTATGTTGAACTTCAATAAAACAAAAAATATACTTTGATCTCTAGGATAATTATTACAATAACATTAGTATGTTAACAAAATAGTAGATAATAGTATTAGTAAAATTATTAATTAATTTTTAAAAAAAGAAAGAAAACATGCATAACAAGCAAAAGGAACAACCAGAATGCATGCAGTAAAATTTCACTATAAAACTACAAATACCAGTGATGATATTTAATGTCTATGGACCAAATATTCCAATACAAAAATAAATATTGTCAGATGGGATGAAAAGTAAAACCCAACTATATGTTTCTTGCATGAAACACATCTTGACCATAAGTACTGAGAAAATTTGAAAGTAGAAGAAATGGACAGAGGAATAAAACCAACCCTAACAGAAGACCAGCACATTGATATGAGACAAAGAAGAATTTTAGATACAAACAATGACATTTCAGAATGATAAAACTATCAGCCAACCAGCTACATACAATGATTTAAAACTATAAAATGTGAATTTCAAAATATGTAAGTGAAAAATGGAAAGAGCAGCATGGTGGCGCATGCCTGTAATCCCAACACGAAGCAGAGGCAGGAGAATAACAAATTTCAACCCAACCTGGGCAATTTAGCAACTTAGCAAAACCCTGTCTCAAAACAAAAAGAAAAAAAGCAAGAAAAAGGGAAAAACAAAGGCTGACAATGTATCTCAGTGCAAAGGCTCTAGGTTCAGTATTCAGTACTGAAAGAATATTAGTATAGAGAAAAAGTAGAAACAGGTTTGTAACCATAGGGTGAAACTATAGCACATCCCTTATTAATTGATGAACAAAGTTGAAAAATTCAACATAAACAAAATTACACACCTAGTTTTTCATTGCATGTGGAATATTTATCAAAATAGACCACATCCTAGATCATCAAACAGTTCTCAAATTTTGGAGAATTGACATCACACAGTTCTTTGTCTCCCTTGACATTAACTTAGGAAAAAATTTGAGTATTTGGAAATTAAGCAACATATTTGTAAGCAATTTATGCAGAAAATATGAACAGTAGAAACACTAGAAAATATTTTTAACTGAATGAAAATGAAACATTTCAAGACCTTTAAAATCTGTTAATGTTATGTTCAGAGGGAAATTTAGTCTTGAATGGACACGCATGCAAAGAAGAAAGACTGAAAATCAGTAATATGAGACTCAATCTCAACAGCAAAACCACAAGAAATGAAAACAAAAAAAAAAATACAGAAAAAACTGTTAAACATGAAAATTAGAAAATAGCTGCTCAAATGAAAACAAAATACACAACAAATATACAAGGGAAAAAATCAAGGTCAAAAGATACAAGTAGAAAGAAATTACCAGTATTTGAGCTGAAAAACTGAGCCATCACTATAGAGTTTAGAAGCATCGAAAGGTACTAAGCACATAAAGTAAACCGCTTTATGTCAACAATTTGAAAATTTTAGTGACATAGGTGAATTCCAAGAGAAACACAACTTTTCAAAATTAATATAAAATTTAGAACAATTTCTATTTCTGAACTTTGACCAAAGAAAATCGTTTTAAAAAGGAATATAAAATATGAGGAATTTTCATAAGCCAACATTTATGTAGGGTTTATAATAAACACTGCGTGTCATAGAAGATTTCTGCTTGCTTTGATGTTCAAAAAAAGAAAACAAAGCAGAAAACAAAAACTAAAAAAAACCAAAGTAAGATATCAATGTGATTGTTGGTGACAGAGATCAATTTTAAAAACTATTAGTGAAAGATCTACTCTGGACAATTTTTGGAAGCTTTTTTGGCTATAGCTGAAGATGTGATCAACAGTAAAATAATTTAGCAATCAAAATGAAATTTTAAACTAACTTTTAAAAATTTAGGTTAACAATGGAATACTACTGTGCCATAAAGAATGATAAAGTTGAATCATTTACAGGAAAATGGTTATACTTTAGGAAAATAATTTTAAATAAAATAAATGAGACAAACAATTCTAAATATTGTGCATTTTAACTTATATAAAAACCCAAAGTATAAACAATCTAAAGAGAAAAATAAAAGATATATAATAGGAAACAGGGAGATACAACTTTTGCAAATGGGAAGGGACCAAGAAACAGAGGCAAGAGGAAGGAAGAAGGGGAGAGGAAGGGGAATAAATGAATAAAGATGCGCTATGTACATACACCAACAGCGAATGTAATCATTACATCATGTAAATGTGTACTAATAAAAAGAAAAGAAATTCTAAAAGCCTAACAAAAATTTGTGTTAAACTTTAAAAATGTAGTGCAAATAATGTGTCAGAGAAGAAATTATCATAGAGCTTAGAAATATTTAAAATTTTATAAAAATGAAAATATTGCATAAACACAATTTTTAATGTTCAGCTAAAGTATTATGTGGAAGAAACAGTATAGTTTTAAATACATATGAGAAAAAAGTGAATATTTTTGAATAGCATTCTGCTCAAAAAGTTAGAGAATACATATGTATAAAACCTAGAAAACAAAAGAAAAAAGGGAAGAAATGTTAAAAATTAGAGTAGAAATTAATAAAATTAAAAATATATGAGAGACGGAATTTTAAAAACTTGGGCCTTCTTTGAAGAGATTAATGTCTACTTAAACATATGACAAAACTAGTTGGTGAGAAAAGAAAGTAGCACAAGACATAAAAATATTAAGAATAAAATAGGGACACAGAGCTTACAAATTTAATGTAATGCTAAAAGCAAGTTATGTATATATGGCTCAAAAATTAAATGAATGACAAAACTTTCAAAAACCTGTAATTTGCTAAAACTGACTTAAAATGAATAGAAACTTGGATAGACAGAGAAACATTAAACAAACCATATCAATAGTTAAAATTCTCCCATATTGAAAACACAGATCCAAATGATTTTAAAGATCATCTTTACCAAACATTCAAGGAACAGATAATCCCAATCAAAAACAAACTGTTCTAGAAAGAATAAAAAGGGAATAGCTTTTACTTAAATTTATTAGGCTATTAAAACTTTAAAACCCAAGCAAAGGTCAACGACCTTAACAGACATCTCACATGGTAAATAAGCATATGACATCATATGTCATCAGGACACACAAATTACAACAATAATAAGATATCATTAGACACCCATTGTAATGGCTGAACTCCAGAACATTAACCACACTAAATGGTGATGAGGATACATAGCAAGAACTCCCACTTATAGTCGTTGGGGTTGCAAAACGGTGCAGCACTTTAGAAGACAGTTTGGGAGTTTCTGGCAAAACTAAATCTACTTTTAATATATAATCCTGTAATGTTGTTCCTTGGCATTTATCCAAGGGAGATGAAAAGTTATAGCCACACAAAAGTCTGCTCATGGATGTTTATAGTAGTTTTTTTTGTAATTGCTGAAAGTTGGAGAGAACCAAGATGCCCTTCAGTAGAAAATGGATAAATAAACAATTACAAACCTGTATAGAGGAGTATTATTCAGTACTAAAAAGAAATAACTCATCAAGCCGTGAGAAGACATGGAAGAAACTTAAAGGCATATTACTAAGTGAAAGAAACTAATTTGGAAAGTCTGCATTACGTAGGATTCCAATTATACAGTATTTTGTAAAAGGAAAAATTGTAGTGTTAGTAAAAAGATCAGTGGCTCCCACGAGTTACAGTAGAGGAAAAATAATAGAAGAAGCAGGCTGGCGGCTATGACTACTGTATCATATTGTGATGGTGGATATACATTTGTCCAAATTCATAGAATGTACAATACCAAGTATGAACCCTAATATAAATCATGGACTTTGGATAATAATGAATTGTCAGTGTAGGTTCATCAATTGTAACAAATATACCACTCTGGTGAGGTTTTTAATAAATGAGGGAGGCCATGCTTGGGTGAAGGCAGAAAGTATACAAGAAATCTCTGTACCTCTCTCTTAATTTTGCTGTGAATTTAAAACTGCTCTATAAATGAAACTAAATTAAAAGAAAGAAAGAAAATTCCCATAATTCAGGTAAGATCACTTTTTTCAAGAAAAGAAGATATCATGAGACAATCTAATTTGTAAATATACATTAAAATGATTAAAAAATATTTGTACATGCTCATCATAGCAGCTAAAAGATAGAAGTGAATCAAGCACCCATCCTATCAACGGATTAAGTTTCATAATGTATTTCAGCATTAAAAAGCAAGAAAATTCTGACATACGCTGCAACATGAATGAACCTTAAGAACACTGTTATATTGTTAAGTGAAATGAGTCAGTCATAAAAAGACAAATACTGTATGGTTCCATTTATATGAGGTAAGGTATCTTGGTGCAATGGTTTGGTTTGGAGAAAGTCTGAGTGTGTCCCCTAAACGTTCATGTGCTTGCAACTTGTGCTGAAGTGGTGGAACACTTAAGATATGAGGCTGGTGAAAGATGGTTTAGCCCACTGCCCTTGAAAGGATTAGTATACTTTTAATGTGACCTTGGTTAGTTATCTCAAGATGGAGTTACTATAAAAGAGGCAAGCCTGGACCCTGAATCCTTCTGGCTTCTTGTGTATCACTTTCGCAGGCACTCATGTTATTGTGATGTCACCTAATATGAGAACCTCACCAGATGCTGAACAAATGAGTAGCTTGATTTTAGACTTTTAGCCTCAGAGTTATGAGAAAAATAAACCTCCTTTCTTGTAAAATAGTCAGTTTCAGGCATTTTCTTATGGCCAAAAAACCAAAAAAAAAAAAAAAAAAAAAAAAAAAAAAAAAAAAAAAAAAAAAAAAAAAAAAAAAAAAAAAAAAAAAAAAAAAAAAAAAAAAA
>RJWM01004256.1:0-55988 GCA_004363535.1 Dasyprocta punctata | reverse complement strand
GGTGTCCAGCAACATGAGATATATGTTATGTTTATATTGACTACATCTCAGAAATTTGAAGTTGGCTTAACATTAGGAAATTCATTTGGTTAACTCATCACATTAACAAAAAGAAAAAAATCAGATTTTTATTTTTTTAGAATCACTTGCCAGATGCAGAAAAAATGTTGATGAATTTAACACTTCTTTTTGATATGAGCTAACAATCTAGAAATGGAAATGAAATTTCTCAAACTGAAAAAAGGCCTTTTTTCTTCAATCCATAGGAAACATTATACTTGGTGTAATCTTGTAATTTCAGAGGCATTCATACCACTTGCATCCTAGATACATCAGATTACAGATTACAATGAAGACTTTTTAAAAATTAGAAATAAGGAACAATAATATTAGTATATTAGCGGACATGTTTTAAAAACAAAAAGAAAACATGTAAAAAGAAGGTTTAAAAGTCATTTCAGTGCAATTTTGAGATAAATACTATAAAAAAGTGCATGTTTTTTAGTTAACAACAATTAGTAAAATATTTAGAGAAAAATCTAATTAAGAAAAAATTTTCCCAAGAAAATACTTGAGGAGCACAAAGCCTTAAAGGGCAAACACTTAAAACTATAAGCAGAGCTAAATAAGTGAGAAGATTTACCATGTTCATGGATAGGAAGACTTGTTATAATGGCACAATTTATATTCAAATGAATCTTTAAAGTCAATTAAAATTTAAATAAATCCTTTAAAATATGATCTGATAAAGATTATAAAATTAATATGAAGGTGAAAAGGCTAGGACAATTCAGAAGAAAAAGAGAGGGCATTGCTATACAGTACAACAAGAAATATTGTTATTGCACTTAACATAATTAACACAGTGTGATATTGAATCAGAACTAGGCACATCGGAGCAGTAGCTGATGAGTAGAAAAGGACTTGTTTTAAGAGCTCCATAAACACACACAACTGTAATTTGTGACTGAGGTAGTACTATAAATTCATGATCCATTGTGTTAATACCAGTTAACCATATGGGTATTAGAATGAGTAGTACGATGATTATCTTAGCTATCTTTTGTGTGCATGTATATATATATATATATATATATATATATATATATATATATTTCCCTTCCTTCTTTTCTCCTTTCTTCCATCCCAGTTCTTTCCTTTTGAGCAGTTTCTTTCCTTTTCACAGTATCTATTGTACCTTTTGGGTCTTATTTACTCTTTCAGTTTGTTTTCACAGAATGGTGGTTTGGAGATGATCTATCACTTCCACAGCTCCATCTCATGATGCACGCTTATTTCTTAAGTCTTTATATTAATTCGCCATTAATTTTTATCTGAAAAAGACCTTGAGAATTTTACATTGTTAAAATAGCATCCTTTGAAGACATGACAGTGGCACCATATAAATAAGGTCCTTCAGCTTTTAGCCAAATAGCTGTGATTCCTTGAAAGATAGGCCCCTCTCCAGTTCCTTCCTTCAGCAGCAAGTCGAGTCGAGGGCTCTTAGGCAGTTCCAGACACAAAGCAACAGAGGTTGACTTCAGGTACTAGAAAGAAGTATTATGTAGATTAAATTGTATTATTTTCCTTAACATGAGATAAAAATGGGCCTGTGTACAAAAATATTTTCACTAATCATTTTGGAGATCAAAGATTTCATTTCCTAAGAGCTCAAACTTCACATCTTTCAGCAAGGGCTTACTTTGAACCCTGTGTAATGATGGTGTAGAAGACTTATTTTTTTCTCTCTCTCTCTCTTGAACTACAGCTAAAAGACTTGTAAAAAAAAATGTCGTTTCAACACTGAAGCACTTTAAATGACTGGCTCTAACCACAATGTATAAAAAGTATAATTCAGACTTGGCAAAGGGAACCAAATAGCGACCTATCTAACAATGTAGCCTCCCTGTCTTGTCATTAACACAATTATGTCAGCGCAGTCAATCAGCACATTGCCTTGACTTTAAAGCCGGAGATTGAATACATGCTTTTAAAGTTGGAGGGAACAGAGAGAGAGAAGAGCTATCACACTTAAGCCAGCAATGTGACTTCACAGTTATTCAGGGCTTTTTAAGAAAAACAAGGTTATACATTTACAAAATGCTTTGTTGTTGCAGTAATGCTAAAATTATTCTTATGAGTTCAGTACCTTCTGTAATAACCCTCTGGCGAACCCAAACAAAAAGAGGGACTCGGGTTGCTGCATTCCTTTCACACAGGAGAAACTGATTTACTACCTGAAGTGATAATTAATGGGATTCCATTCGGTTTCAAGTGGAGATGAATCGCACAAGAGGTAAATATGGAATCTCAGAATAGCAATATTCTTCTGAGAGCTTTCCCAAACGTCTGGGAGTAAAAACCTCTGTGATGGTAAGCTGCAGGTGACAGCGCCTGCCAGCTGCAGAGGGACGGGCTGCAAAAATGGGAGAGACACACCTGAGACTTCTGCGCAGTTTCACTACTATCCGGCTCCAGGTCGTTCACCCAGGATGCAGCCGCCTGTTTGTTTCACTTATCGATGTGACTTTAATTTCATTTACTGACGAAAGAATCACCATGAGGACCCTTGTATCCACCTGAGTGTAAGATAGTTTCCGCAGACTGGTAAAGAGGGTGAGTGAGAACTTTTAAAATTTAATGAAGAAGTTTGACTCTCAGAGTTTGAACAATAAAATACTATTTTGATACTTAGGGATGTAGTGTCTTTATTAGGTGAACTTTTACCACAACAGTTCTAGAATGCTGGCCACATCCAGAAGTACAAGCCATTTCATACAAAACACAGCTATATCAGAAAAGACTGCATAATAATACTCAGGAGCCCTTCCCTGAGGGATATACTGTACTATCCCGTTTTACAGAGGGGGAAATTGAGGTGCATGGTTCCAGGGGGTGAAGTGGCTTAAGCTTTCACAATTCATCTAAAAGATAGATTCCAAATACACTTAAATCACATTGAAGCTGGAAATTGTACTGTCTCCTGGTGTGTGTGTGTGTGTTAATTTAATTGATTTGTTTCATCGTCTGCTTTGTCTTACCAGTTCAGCTTCCATCCTTCATAACCAACCACAATTTCACAAACTCTCATTCACATTCTCTTATGCAATTCTCCAGGTGCTTGGAGGAAGGAGGGTTGTGTTTATTCTCTGGGGTCCTAGTATTCAAAGTAGCCTGCCCCGTGCTTCCCAATATGCAGTGTCATCCTTTCCTTGCTTTATTCTTTTCCACTTTACTTCTCACCATCAGGCATATTACAGATCTTGCTTTATTTATTTGTTCACTTGTTCATCAGTTTCCCATCTGGAACATAGGCTTCCTGAAGTCAGGGATGTTTGCGTTGTGCTCAGTGTACTGCTATATCCTCAGTATCTATATCTGTATCCACTAGGCCACTGTCGTTTATTAAAGAATGAATGCTCTTGTTTTCTAGATGAGATGACTAAGACTTAGAATCTTGCTAAAGGTCAATCAGAACATTAAATACAGGAGCTGCCCTTTGAACCTCATTCTGAGAGCTGCCCTGTCTTCCTTGCACAGAGCCATACAGCTTTCAAAGCAGAGATTATCAGTTCATTGAAGACCTGAGAAATAACAGCATTATTAGTTTGGGTGCAGATCAAAGTCAGAAAAGAAAACGTGATGATATTTGCTGCTTTCAGAAAATTGGTTTAAATTGATCTGGGTAACAAAAAAAGCCATTGAACGTGAATAGGAAGTGAAATCATTTGGTAATTTCCAAAACAATTTTGACAAACAATTTTGAGGTTTCAGAAATAATTGAATGGGTGGCATGTTGTCATTGAATACAAATTTTAAATACTGCAGCAGTCTGTTTTGCTGAGGGCAGGACGCAGGGACCTGTGTTCCATGATACTCACAAGAAAAGTAGAAATATTACTTAGCCACTTCCCACTCCAACTAGCAAAGGTTATTTTTCAGTTCTTCTTAAACATCAGATAACTGCTTGTTTAAACAAAGCGAAGAGGAACTATGTTTAAAATCATTTTAAAGAAGTGTTTTGGGTGAAAATTAGAAAAGAATTCTTAATGTTTTTGGACACTACACCACAAGAGTTGAGGATTTGACTTTTACTCCAAATACACCTGAAACTCATTAAAAATTTCCTGAACAAAGGAGAGTTGCCTAGTGTCTTTTTCCATTTTGTGCTGTTACAAAATACCTGTGACCAAGTAGTTTAAAAAAGAATAGCAATTTATTTTGCATGGCTCTGAACACTGGGAAGTCCAGGCTCAGGGTGTTAGAATCTGATGAGGCTCTGCTTGCTGGCCCCTTGGTGGTGGAATGTGGAAGGGTAAGAGCGCGGGAGAGCAAACCGGCCACATGTGTAGCCTAACACTGCACAAAGCCTTTCAGTAAGGGTCTGAATCTCACTCTTAAGGGAGGAGCCCTCACGGCCTACTCACCCCTTAAAGATTCCACATTTCAGTATTATTAAGTTGGTAACACTTACAGTTTGAAAGGGCCATGCTCAAGCTCCGGCACTCAGAAATAAAAGTGCGAGTTGAGAATGTTTGTTACAGACCTGGAAAGGAGGCTAGGAGCAAGAATAGATGACCATTTACTAACTCATACGACATAATGGCATTCTGCTCAACTACCCCACAAAGGGATTATTATACACAACTTACAGAGAGAAATAGCACTGATTATAGCTAAGCAACTTGCCCAGAGTCACTCGGTTCATAAGAAGTGGAACTAAGATTCAAATTCAGAAACACTAGTTTCAAATTTAAAGCTGCTAGATGTGGGGGACAATGTGGTGGCCACGGAGTCTTGAAATTTACTTTCTGAGCAGGTTGTGGTGGCGCATGCAATTCTAGCTCTGGGAGGCTGATACAGGAGGAACATTTTGAACCCAGCCTGGCCAACTCATTAAGATTTTGTTTCAAAGTAAAAAGTAAAAGAAGCTCAGAGCAAAGGCCTTGGGCATAATCCCCAGTAATAAAAAAAAATGGTTTGTAAACTTTTTTCAAAGCCTATTGAGAGCACGAGATAAAGACACCTGGATTCCGCAGTCAGTTATTAGCAATGTACTTATAAACAATGAGCCTTACATAATGTGCGGAAAATCATGCCGACCTTATAAGGTTAGTGTGAAGATGAAAAAAAAAAAAAAGATGCTTGCATGTATAAGAAGCACAATGCTGGCAAGACCCAAAGACTATCTGGGTAATCAAACTTTTTCTTTATGTTTCTTTACATAACATATTTTTTGGTGCTAGTTGGGGGGGGGGAGGTGGGCAGCACTTATAAAATATATCTAATGGTAAAATGCCCAGTCAGGGATAATGTCTAGCAACATCTGAACAGAAAATGCCAGAAAGTTCCTAGATTTTTATGTGAGGTGATTTTCTAAAAAGTGGATAAAACCGTTAGAATCTTCCTTTGGTGGCATGGAAGAAGGAGAACACAATGAATTTGGGAGAAGAAAATTCTCAAATCCCAAATGACATGTTCTGTCAACCATTACAGTCTCCAGAATTGTCTACTTTAATACCTTTAGGGGAAAGAGACATCTTTATGAAAAGCTTGAATCTGAGAATTTTTCCTCATGTATCATAATTACTAAAACAACTGCTAAGCAATTATGTGTGTGGTACTGTGTTAAATCATTGACATCTATGTTCTCTTTACAACAGTTTTTAAAATTATATATCATGGTTATCTTGCAGATAGAAAACGTGAGACCTTTTTAACAAGTTTGTCCAAACTCATCCTGCAAAACCTAGAATGTGGCCTTTTTGATCTGCTAAACTGCTACAGGTAACCACTAAGCCATGACATCTAACTTCATTCTTTAGGGTTTGACGTTTACTACCATCTCAGGTAAGGAAGGTGACTGACATTTTCCCAGAGGAGCAGGATACCACCAGGTCTGTTGTGGAGAGGATGGGGAACTATGCTTCTGTGGTGGTTTGCCCACGTTAGTCAGCAGAGATGGATACAACTTCCAGAGAGTCAGTTTCTGGACTTTCCCATTTGAAGGGGGTATTAACCACACTAGAAAAGGTGGACAGACTTGATCTAGGGAGACACTTATGTAACAAATGGCCTGGAATATAAAGAAGGGTTAAGGATGCAAACTGGAAAGAAGGCTGACTAAGCAACAATTAACAGGAATGTGTTGACAGTTTCTAAACACTAAAGTCTGCAAATATCAGAGAGAGGTTTCCAAGAAAAATGTAAGAAAAACATGTTCAAGGTGAGGCACGATGTACAATAATTGTTCTTTAGATTGTATTGAGTAAAATTAAGGAAGGAAAAAATCAGGCCAGATGTCAAGAAAAACCACCACCTTGACAGAATTCATATCAGCTGTAGTGTGGAGGGTGCAGGCTCTGTCTGACTCCAGCCCGGTGACTCGCTTGTAGTGAGCCTACCTCTACTTTTTCCCTGCTGGGGTCCAGCCCCACTGAGTCCCTCTGGGGGTCAGTTCTAAGTCAGCTTTCACTGGGTGTGTTCTTTATTGCCTCCATTACTCATGGCTGGATTTGTGCTTTTCTTAGATCTGGTTTCCCTAGTCCTGGTTATTGTTTGTCTTATTTTCCGAGCATAGAACCTCATTTTAGTAGGCTATCCAGCTTTTCCTCAGCACAGGAGTTGAACTTCTGCTGTCTCCAATAAAGTTCCCCCAGGTCAATCAACCATCTGTCTATTCAAGTTAACTGACTGCTATTGGATTTCTTTTGTCAAGCTTCATCTCCCTATTAAAAAACCCATGCGTTTCATTTGACTTTCCTTAGATCTGAACTATCAACTGCAGCATATTTACCTATCCCAAACCTTCTCTGCTTGATGTACTAGGCCAGAATTTTCCCAGCATCTTCAGTTGGGTATGATCCCGGTTCCCATTTCTTGCAGTTTATAGTGTGGTTATACTTGAAAGACTTGGTTATTTCTGGTTTCTTCCCTTCCATGGTGATATGACTCGTGTACATTTGCACATAACTACATGGATTGGATGGAAGAGTGTCTTAGAAGCAAATATCTCACTGGTTGACATTTAATTTGAATCTTGAAGAATGAGTTGCTTTTGAGGTTGGTAGAGGTAGGGGAAGAAGCTGACACAAAGACTCATTAAGTGGACAAATGCTTCAGCTGTATTAGCACAGAATAGCACGATGGTACAAGTAGCTCATGGTGTCTGGAGGATGACACTGGCGGTAAGGGATGGCAGTAAATGATGGTAAAAGATTCAGGGAGAAGTAGACTTAGAAAGAATCTATATACTGTTTCATGAGCTTGGGCTTTGTTTTGATGGCAGTGGGGGAGATATAGAAGTATTTCAATTGGATGAATTAATATACTTGTATTCATTTGTCAGAACCACAGTTTAGGTAACTAGAGTGGGCAGTGGAGGTGGAAGGTACAGATAGAGAAATCAGGTAAGAGATTATTGCAATATTACAGCAAGGGTTGAATAAATAATGAAATCATATGAAATGGCAGTAAGCAAAAAGATAACTGATTAACAGATACAGACACGTAAATTGATTTAATCATATGAATATTAGCTGTTCTTTTCCAATAACTAATACATTTAGTAATATAGTCATTTTAGCTATCTTATGTGTATATATATATATATATATATATACACATATATATATATCTTTTCCCTTTTCCCTTCTTTCCTCCTTTTCCCATTGTTGTTGTTTGTTTGTCTCTTTTGCTTTTTGTTTTTCTTTTCTGTGTCTTTTTTTTGTTAAAAAAAGATGACTGACTGGAAAGAATGGGAAAAATACTTTGAAGGTATAATTAATAAGACTTAATGTCTTATTCAGTAGAGAAGGTAAGGATGAGTGAGGAATCTAGAAGAACACTGATTTGTAGATTAGACAAAGCCATAATTTCCTCTCTTTGGCAAACACAAAGCCAGACACTTTTGGATTTCTCAATGGACGCGAGCTAGGTGAGACACAGAAATGACCTGCTGAATTGCAGAGCATAGGACAAAGTAAAGCAGAAGGCCAGGCAGACACTGCAACCAGAGTGTTGATTCAGGCAGCTGAGCAGGAGGAGACTCTGAAACAGAATCAGACAATTATAATGTAGGATATAAAGCAGAGAGTTTTCTGAGCTCCCCTGATACCTAAGTCATGTCAGGAAAGAAAAGATGATGAATTCAAGTTCAGGCACACTGAGTGTGAAGGACCTATTGGCCAACCCAACCAAGGTGTGCAGTAGGCTGTTGGATTTATGGTCTGGTTCTAGGGGTGAGTTATCAGCATGTAGATTGGATGGGTCCACAGGGATAGACGAGGTGGCTTGGGATGAGACAGCTAGCCAACACTTGTATCCTCTTTCTGTTTTGTCCCCTGTGACATTCTAATTCTTGTTCATTGTTCCCCTGCCATTAGGAGCGCCTTTAACCTCTGCTTGTTACACTGATCCACTCACAGCTCTTTTGGAGCCGCTGCAATCCTCCCTGAGCCTTCCTTTACTGTTCTGATCCATTCTATGCCTCCCCTGTGAGTCTTCAATTATCTCTCAGCTTTCCTGAGTCCCTTAAATCCCTTAAATCTAGGCTGTGAAATGCACACTATTCTTAGTAGGTATTGCCCCTTTTGAAGTCAGTGAGAATTTACAAACAACAACAATAAGAAAATAAACATGATCCTTCAGCCATAAAACATTGATGCAATTTAAGAAAAAAACAGAAATGGTACTTCTTAAACTATAGTAACGATCTTCCCTTTTTTTGAAAGAGCAATACCTGGTAAAGATTTTAGATCATTTTTCCTCCAATCATTTTTACATTTTTATTTTAACCAGAGTGTTCTTCATTTAAAAAGTAGATTCACATCAGCTACTCAAAGTAATGTCAAGAATTACACACACACCCACAGCCCCCAAATCAGACTCTGTGGTTAGTAACTGAGGGTAAAGAGTGATGAATTTCTCCATGCATTTTAAACAATAGAATTTTATGCAACATTGTTAAAAACGGTGGTAAAATGTCAGACAAAGCCCACACAAAACCAAAGATCATGAGGTTGGCTAGGCCTTTAGGGTACTTTTATTAAAGACACCTATGAAAATCATGTATTGTAGTTAAAGATTCAACTATCTATTAACTGTAATTTAAACTTGTTTTGTATGCTGTGAGAGAAGGAGTTGCCCGTAATGAATATTTATAAAAAGCAGAATAGTGCACTGGAAAAGTACCAAACTTTGGAGGTGGGCACTTGTCTTCCAATTGCAATTTGGTTGGATTCTTTGGGAGCATAGAGAGATAGAGATAGAGATAGAGATATAGATATAGAGATAGAGATAGAGATAGAGATAGAGATAGAGATAGAAAGAGAGAGAGAGAGAGAGAGAGATTAAAATTTCAAGTCATATCCTCAATTGTAGTACACATATGGTTTCTAATCCTCACACACTCATTTTATAGATGACAAAACTGAGTTTGAAGGAGGTTAAGAGTCTCATGGTATTGTAAAATAGAAAACAGATTCAAACTGAGGCTTCATGTATTTCATAATATCATAGCCTTTTCATTTTCCGCCACTGACTTTCTTATAAATGAACTGTTACTACTAACCTCTGTGAATTTAACTTTGCTAAGCCTCAGTACTAAATTTTTAAAATAGAAATAATCATTTGTATAGGAGAATTTACATATAGAACTGCTACGAGACTATAATGAGGAAATACATAAGTGCCTGACACAAAGTAAGTGCTCAATAAATTGTATTTATTTTTGATAGCTAAGCACCTTGGAAATGAAGTGCTTAGTTGTTATTAGTGGGACACAGTATAAGTAGGTCGGTCACAGGTGGTGTCTCACACCCCTCCATGTGTGGAAAAGGATTCTACTTCTCAGAATATATGCCCTCTGCATATAATTTTTTCATTGATCCTAGAAAAATGTCATTCAGTTTTCATTCACTCTATAGGAAATAGCGTTATGAAAGTTCTTTCTGTGCTCTTGTTTTAGCTAGTGATTCAAGGATATGTTTAGTTAACTTCTACCACTGTTTATCACTATGCTGCATCAGCAAAAAATCAGCAAGGAACATTAATTATCAAATGTGCCAGTTTTGTGACCATTAAGTACCTCATTAGATTCTGTTTTGGAAATTGCATTTATGAGCATCTTTATAGAAAAGAGCACAACATGATTGGCACTGCTTAAGCATAGCACAATCTGAAACAAAAATCATTTAATGGAGCTCTTCTTTATTATTGTGCTGCAAAACAACAAAATGATGAGTTCTCTTAGCAAGCATAACTGAAAAAATTTACAACCTCAGCCTCACAACTTAGAACTTGTTTAAGGGGGGAAAAACTACAATATTCACATTATAAAAGTCCCAACTTTGTAGATTAAAAAAAAAACAGAGATGTACCTTGAGGATCAGCCTGTAATTTCTGTTTTGTATTTAAACTCCTTGTTTGAATGGTGAGGCTTGTCTACACCTATAATCATCCCTCCTCATTGTGCTTGCTGGAATGCGGGCAAAACTAGACTCTGTTGACAGGTTTTATATCATATCATCCTTATAGGCACTGAGATTTTTAGTAGTGGTTAGCATGAAAATCTGATATGCTTCAACTCTGAAGGAAAAAATAGAAAAGAGAAAAAAAATTAAAACTATGCTTAAAATATATGATATAGCCTAACCTTTCCTCCATTAAGGAAACTATGGCTGCAAAAAAAGATTAAATACAAATTTGCCTTGCTTTTAAACCTACTTAAGAAACACCTATCCTATCTGTCCATATAAATTCCAATGGAAAGCACGATGACATGCAATTACTAATCTCAATGTACACAGCTATGCCTCGGGGACTTGGTGGTTCATATTTTACTATTCTATAATCAAATACAAAACTAATGAGTAAAAATATGCTTCCACCAATAAATTTCCAGCACCTGGACAAGTGTCTGACAGGGAAATGGAGGATGCACACACAAAATTCATTCTGCAAAGCTATTAAAGTGTTATACTTGCCAACAAGTGTTCATTAAACAAGAATGAAGGATCTTTATGCCAGTTTCTTACCAAAGGCTTTTTAATATTTTAATGGAGAGTAAAGACTATTTATCTGAACTCTGATCAGTTAACATTCAGATCTGTTATGAAGAAACAAGGAGTCCTTTATAATACCTTTCATAAAAATCCACTTTGCAATGCTTCAAATAAAGACTAAGGACTGTAAAAAATTATGCTGCATATAAACAAAATCAGTATCATTTTGAAATTATATGGTTATCCCTGGAACTCCTTAGTACATTAGAATCATGCTGTATTTTTATTTAAAAAGTGGTTAGCAAAATCCAATATACAAATGGAAAAGGGGATTAGAGGTGGCATTTTAGCCATGTGACTTTATTGAGGCTCCAAAAAGCAAGAAGCATAGTGAATGGAGCAACCAAGGAGAGCAGAAGTATCATCTGCCCTGGAGGCCTCAGCAAAGAGCAAAGCAGAGGGGAAGGAAGAGGGGAAGGAGAGTGGGAGGGGGTGGAGGGAGAGGGGAGAGGAGAAGAGAGGAGAAGGGGAGGGGAGGGAAGAAGGGAAAGGAGGAGGAGGGGAGGGGAGGGAAGGGGAGGGGAAAGAAGAGAAAAAGAGGAGGCCACAACATCAGTGTGTCGTGGTGGGACTTACTTTTCAAACTAGAATTCAAATAGATTAGTTCTGCCTAAGAGTCAAAATATATGTACACAAAACAAAAATATGAAGTAAATTTAGTCTAATAGAAGTTATATTATAGTGCCCTAAAACAATATTTTAGTGTCATTTTGCCATTCACATTCATTTCCATCACTTAATTCTATCATAAGAAATATGTAATACATGCATTTGCATATATATATATATATATCCATATATGAACACACTTTTAAATCTGAGTATTGGAGCAGACAAGCAGTAAAGAGGCCTGGATCTAGACAAGGGGCATCCATACGTATACACACAGTGACAGCCTTATAGGACTTTGTTTCCCATATCTGCATTTACACATCCTTATGGTTGTGCATGTCTACAAGGTAACCAAGCATATAAAATAGAGCAGGAATCATGTCTTGTCTAACTTAAAGTTTAAACGATTTTTGAATGGACAGACTAATAAAAATAACAATAATAGCAATGCTTAAGCTAGCATTTATGAGAAAATTTCTGTTTACTACGAACTGTTCTAAGTACTTATATTTGTTTTTTCTGTGTAATCCTCCAAACAGCCCAATAAGAGAGACACTATTATCAACCTTATTTCATAGGCAGGAAAGTGAGTCTTGGGACTATCCCACGACTAATTCATGAAAGAGTCAGGATGGGACCCAGTAAATCTATACACTATTAAGCCAGAAATTTAACAGCAACAATAAAAAGTAGGAATCCCAGAAAAATGCATAGAATAGATGATTCCTTCATCTGTATTCCTTGTGCGTGGCTTGCTAAAGTGGCTGAGAGTTTAAGGGGTGGAGAGCTGTTTGAGGAACATGAGGGTCATAAAACACACAGGTTGGCAGTATCAGGACCACTCATTGCCTATTTAACCTCTGGGTTTATACTTGGGTAAACTAAGATTCTCATGTTTCAGCTAGAAAAGGGCCGGGAAAAACAATAAATACTTTTTGGGTACTCTAAGCCCCTCAGATAAGACAGTTAAATGTTGATGAAAAGCATTATAGTACCTTTGTCAACTCACACTTTGACCCAAAGTGTCTACAAGAACACTCAAGTGACACCAAGAGACTTCTCACAATTGCACCTCAGTGCATTAGAACCTGCTTATTATGCATGTCTGCTAATGCTATGCTGGCAATAGAGGCTATTTTTGCTAAATGTGAGAACAGAATCACAATTATTGGGTAGCTCATTTTGTTTGGGATTTTAAAGAGAATTTAACAAACATCGTAAGATCCCCTGTAGAATCTTTCATTTGGAGTTCTGAGTTCCACATGCAGGTTACTGGTGTATGAAACTACAGAAAGCCAGCTTTGGCTACAATTATCTTTCTCTTTAGTCCCTAAGCACAGAAGAGAGTTCAGGGGGTCTTGTTTTTTAGATTTTTTTTTAATGAGAAAAGAAAGAAGAGTCAGAGTTTAGATTAATGAATTTGACATTCAGGTCAATGATCTGTTTAGGTCTTGGGGAAAACATATTTATAGGTCTTGGCTTTAGTTTCTAAAGACTTGTTCCCCCAGTAACCAAACCAAGAGTGCTGCCAAGGTCTGAGCTAGTGAAGTCATCCAGCCGGTAATACTGAGGTACAGTGAGGTCCCAAACTTCAGTCCTCACGGCCTTCGGAAGCCACCATACTCCCATAATGCACAGGCAGATTGTATTCAGTATGAAAGCCTAGCAGGGCTGCTCCATGAATAAATAGAAGGTTCTGGTCTTTCTCCTTGTAACAAGAAAGATCTAAATTTTACAGACCATGAGTTAAAATAATGACTAACAATTTGGTAAACTCCACTAGCAAGAAAATGTCAACAAGGAGTGTAAAATTGGCTATGATATTTTTTGGGGGGAGGGGAGAGAAACATATAGAAATACACTTTGGAATGAGAAAAACCAATTTAAATTTATGCATTTAGCTTATTTAACAGAGAGTGCTACGTGCCACTCACTGTTCTAAGTGCCTAACCAACATTAACTCATTGAACTTTCTCTTTTGAGGCAGCACTAAGCCGAAGAGATTTTTATTCTGAAACCTGGAAAAGAGATAAGGTTGTTTCTGTACATTAAAATGTCTTGCCTTATAAGGAAGCATTTGACTGCACTAGATTAAACTCATAAAAGCTAATGAAGAGTCCTCCTTAATACACATTTCTTTTTTCCTGTTTGGACTTGAAGTGACAACATTACAGAAACACCCTGCAGGTTTTTATCTAAATAGCAGCCTATAAAACAATGTCCTCTTGTCAGTCACCGCTAATTCAGCACAGGCAAGCTATAAATCTGTCCAAAGGCCAGCAAAGTGCTTAACTTGGCACATCACTAATAAAATTAGGAATGCGGGTTTATTACATGAACCTTAAGTAGGTTTGGCCAAGATATTAAGATTTTTGCTTATGGCAACCCTGGCTAATGTGGATTGGTATTTTCATTATAACACACCCCACAGCACTTCCTAGTAACATCTCAGGTTTCCAAATTAGACAATAATTTTCCACACTCTCATCTTTGCTGCTAGGTGCTGCAGCTGGAGCCCCGTCTCTAAAGCCTCACGCACTTTAGGGTACTCAAGGATGGGAGAGACTTTTCACTAATGCTAAGTCTGATGAATAAAATTAGAGCAAATTAATTAATACTTCTATTAACGTAACCTGATTTCACTTTGTTCAAGAACAGAAGCACTTACAGGCTTTTAACATGCGCTGAGAAATATCATTTCAGCTCAGGGCAATTTTGAGAAGTGATTTATAAGCGGTTGCAAATGCCGCTAAAATAGTAAGATTTGAGAAAGCCAAATGTATGTGAACCAAGTTGTCCTGCGGTCTTTGGTATTTTATTTTACTTTTTTAAAATTATGAAAGAATCATAAACATATCTTCTGTCCTGAGTCAACATTTATCGCCAAGGCTTATATTTGCATAATGATTTAGTTGACAAAGTGGTCTCATCTGCTTTCCCGTGTCTGATCTGGGTTTGATGTGATGAGGGGGGTAGTGCAGGTGTTAATTCTTTCATTTTATTAAAGAAAACATACAGCAAGGGCCAGAGCTGAGGGTGGGAATCAACTCTATCTACCTTGTATCAAGATCTCCATACCTTTGTGACCATTTCTAGTCTTACACAGTGGAATCATTTCCGTTCAATTCTTCTAATGCCTAGAAATATTTTGCATGGATACGTGTGTGTTCACATGCATACTTGATCTTTCTCTGGTATTTCTTTTGTCCCCATCCCAAGGACTGTTTGACTCTTCTTCCCAAAGACACTAACTTCTGCCAAATTTCCCTCCTCGCCAGTGTTGCTGAGGCTGCCTATGTTGGCACTCAGCATATGGCAGCTATGTTATGAGACTTGAAATGCAGCTGTGCAGGGGGAGATGGGAAGATCTCTTTAGCATGCCGCAGTCTTGAAAAAACCTGTAGATGGGCAAAGTCACTAAAGTTCACTTCATGAAAAATACAACACACCACGGAGAGCAAGTATGATTGATGCCCGCAGAGCAAACTGTTTATCAGACAAACACATTTTGCAAACTTTGACATAAATTGTTAAGTTGCCTTATCACCCAGACAATGTAAGACTAGCATCTTTGTAAGAACTTTCCCAAAACTCTTTAATGACCTCTAAAAAGCTTTATCTTATCATGATCTGATTCGCTACTACAATAAATCATTTACAAATAGGTTAAAAGAAAAACTGGTATTAGAAATATGGATTCATTTTCCAAACATAAGAAGGCTTCAGCACTTGGCTGGCTATTGTGCAATTGTGAAGGCATGATAAAGCACTCAATATGCTCAGTGCTAAAAGATTCAACAGGAGAAAGTGCCGTAGCCTATCCGGATCTAATTGGAGGCTAATTACACATTTGGTAAATCATGCAGGCCCTTTAATTTTCTTCTTTCCTGCTTTCCGATTTTTATCACTTATGGTAGGGGTGGGAGTAAAAAGGAAGTTAGATTGTTCAATTTCTAACATGTCTGATATTTTAAAATTAAAATGTTATCTGGGGGTGGTGGTATACAATTAGCAGACAGGACACTCATGTTTAAATTGTGCTTCTGTTTTATATAATCCAATTTGATTCAATCACATCAGGTAAATTAACATTTATTGAGCACCTACTATGAGCCAGACACTGTGCTAGGTATTAGGAACATGAAATGAACAAAATATTCCTGTCCTTAACGAGTTTTTTATTCTGATAAAACACAGCTTATCAACACATTGCCTTTTTCACCTCTAAAATAACAGAATTAGCCTAAATAATTTTTAGATCTTTCTAATTTCTGTGTGGAGGATGATTATTTTTATTTGATTGCATCTCATCTCTTGCTCCTTCTCATGTGCTTTCTATCCTGTTCCACCTGGCTTTCTACCCTGGAAGACTGACAATGAGCAGACCGGCCTCTAGAATTTGTCCTCTTTAATCAATGGAAAAGACCAGAAAGAGCGGGGGTGTCAGAATCCTTGTTCTTCAGTCTCAAGGATTCTCAGGGATGACCTGGACTGGCTATAACTCTATGGATAATCTAGTTTTCTCAGGGTGGCCCTGTATATGCCACTCAGTCCTTGGTAGCTAACTTGTCCCAGCACACCTTTGGGCAAAGGTGTGGTAAAAGTACCACTGTCCCCACAGCCTTTTTTTTTTTTTTTTTAAACTGCATGGCCTCCTTGCACTCTGCCCCCTGGTTCCTAAATTTTCCCTTTGTAAACTGTTTTCAAATCTTCCCAATTTGAAGATGCTGTCTCTTTGCTGCCAGGACCTTGGTTGATATACTATATGTGTTTTCAATTTTGAGAGTGATTAGTGAAGTCTTGACAAGAACTCAATGTGAGGCAGAAATTCTAAGGAAGAGTCTGAGGATATTTATTTTTATAACACTTTACCATTTTCATTGCCATAGGAGAGGCATTTTATCTTTATTTTCTGTTTTATTGTGATAAGAACTAGTAACATGAGATCTCTCCACTTATCAGATTTTTAAGTTCACAATACAGTGTTGTTCATTATAGTTATTATGTGGTACAGCAGGTCTATTAAACTTATTTATCTTTTTTTCTTTTTGGTACTGGGAATCAAACTCAGGAGCTTATGCTTGCCAGGCAGACACTTGTGCCACTGAGCTATATCTCCAGCCCCTATTATGATCTTTTATGATCCCTTTTCCTCCCTCCAGACCCCGTCAACCACCATTATATTCATTACTTCTATGAGTTTGACTATTTTTGGTACCTCATTTAAACTCATCCATGTTGTTGCTCATGGAAGGATTTCCTTCTTTTCTTAAGGCTGATTAACATTCCACTGCATGTACTACTGTGTCCCACAGAATGACGTTCTAGTCAACAATGGACCGTGGCTCAATAGTCCCACAAAATTTTCATCTTTTTAGTTTGTTAAGCATACTTTGTGTTGTTCCCACAATGGTGAAATCACTGAGCAAAGCAGCTCTCAGACCATAACCCCATTTTTAAGTGACACGTGACTGTATGTACATTTTCTTTCCATTCGCCCACCTTTGGACATTTATATTGTTTCCACACTTTGGCTATTGCAAATAGTATCAAGGTGAATGTGAAAGTACTAATCTCTTCAAGATCCTGCGTTCAAGTTTTAATTTCATAGGACTCAGATTAAATATGTTGAGATAATGAGAAGCTATAAACGTTTAGCTAGGCTGAGCTCTATTGCCCAGAATCCCTTCCTTGAGTGTCACAGGCTAAGGTAGATCTTAACAGACAACTGGAAGGTGAGACTGAAGCAGAACCATATTGTCTTGTAGTCTCAAGAGTTCTGGTCAGGTTCCCAGGCATTTTCGCAGCTCATGTTATATGGTTTCTTACTTCAGTGTTTGGAACAGCAGCTGTGCCTGCAACTACTCTATTTCTTCTGAATTCTCCTTTAGCTTCTTCCACTTCCGGGAAGGGTCTTAAGGTCAATGATGAGAAGAACTGACCTCAGCAAGATGTGACTATCATCATGGTTAGAAATGACAGAGGTTCTAGTCTGCCTTTGTGGGTTCCAAAATGATTTGTGGCTTCCACATTTTCTTCTTCTCCTGCTTTTAACACTCATCTTCTTTAACTCAGTTCCCTGCTCCAAGGACTTCAAACTCTAGCCTAAAATGTGAAGGAGACTATTTAGCATGTTCTTATGATTGTTAAAGAATAAATTCCTATAATAACTTCTCTTTATTTTATTGATATATAATCATGTATCATGTAACATTTTGATCAACAGTGGGGTGCATAAACACTGGTGATCCTAAAGGTTATATCTCCTATGACATCATAGTCTTTTTATTTTTATGATGTTCCCACAAAGTCAAAATCATCAAGCAGCATATTTCTCAGAATGGATCCATAGTATTAAGTAACACATGACTGTATATATTAATATATAAGTGAAATATGTATATATTTTTATATATCTATTCATATATCCAGCATGGTATATTTTACATGTATTTTACACACACACACACACACACACACACACACACACACACACACAATACATTCCAGCATTACTATTGCTTTTAACTGAATCTTGACTACACTTCTTTAGAAGCCTACTCTTCAGGCATATTCTCTTTAACTTTTACGTTTTTTTCATATTGCCATCTAAGAAAATACTGGTCAAGACCAATTCATTAATATCACATCAAAAAGAAAGACATCTTCCTTCCTAAAATAGCCCATTTGATAAATGGATGTAAGCATGAGTAAGATTATCTAAACTGTGCAATTATCTAAAAATCTTTAAGAGAGGCTAAAGCACACTTATTTGGCTTGATATCCCTTGTGATGATTAATTTTGTGTGTCAACCAAAGAAAGCTGTGGGGTGCCCAGATTAAACACTGTTTTGGGATGTACTTGAGAGTGTTTCTACCTGAGATTAGCATTTGAATTGATGGATGTATAAAGTAGACTGCTGTCTGCAATGAAGTGGGACATCCCCCAATCCTCTGACAACCTTAAAAGAACAAAAGGAGGAAGAAATAATTCACTTCTATGTATTCTACCTCCGTGCTTGAGTGGAGGCATCTCACCTTCTGGTCTCGTACCAGGATTTATACCAGTGGGTCCTCTGGCTCTCAGGTCTTCAGACTCAGAATGAAGTATACCACCAGCTTTTCTGAGTCTCCAACTTGCAGATGGCCGATCATGGAACTTCTCAGTCTCAATCGTATGAGCAAATTCATTATAATAAATCTCTGTATATAAAATTACAATGCATTATCTGAATCTTTCAGACCAGAAGTGCTTCTTTTTAAAATTTTGGAATATTTGCATATACATAATGTGGCTCCTTGGAATGGGACCAAAGTCTAAACACAAAATTCATGTATGTTTTATACATACCCTAAACATAAAAGCTGAAAGTAATTTTATGTAATTTTTAGTGTGCCTACAATTTGGCTGTGTACTGTCCCATGAGTCAGGTGTAGGAATTTTTATTTGTGGTATCATGTCATTGCTCAAACTGTCTTGGAGTCTGAAGGATTTCAGATTTTATATTTTAAGATTAGGGATGGTCAACCTGTACGCAATATGCCATTGGGTAAGTTTCTCTGTGAAATGTAAATAAACCCTTGAAGCCTACATTGGAGATACCATAATGGAATATAGAGGCTGACAGATCTGAGAAAAAGATGGTGTGAACTACTATCTAGGCAGAAGTGGTATCTGAGTATGGGGAAGGAAAACACAAGCAGACCAGAATGTACAAAATCCTGTAGAATAGAAAAGTAACAGATTAGAGGTGAGTTTCCTCAATATGTTTATTACCTACTCTTAAATTATCACGAGGCCAAAAAGCATGGTGTGGCACCATGTTGCCAGCCAGAGCCATTTGGAGTGACAGCAGGGTGGTGCAGAGGTCTGGCTGGATGAGAGAATGGAAGGGTAGACAGACCTGTTGTTTCTTGAGCATACTCTCTTTTTTTCTCTGCTCCACCAAGGGCCAGGGCCAGGTGATTACACCCAAGAGATAAAACTCTGGACAGAAGTAGAGAGCTCTGGACAAAGCTATGAAAAGTTTTCCTGAGGGTCATGTAAATTCATAAGCTGTATTTTTGTCTGCAACAGAAAGTGATAAAATTGAAAGAATAATCTTGGAGGACTTTCAACACTGATTTGTTGATCTCTTGTCCCTACTTCCTAACTTCACCTGGAAGAATGTAAGCTAAGGTCTGGATTTCTACCCCCTCTTCAGTCAAGATAACTGATAGTCTTAGGGTAACATGAACTCGAAATGAGAAACTAAGAACTATTTGAGGCGTATAAGCATTTTGAAGTACCAAAAATTAAGAGTGTATTTTCTGGAAATGAAACAATTAATGAACCCTGAACAATTAATGAACTCAAGAATCTAAAATAAGCATAATCATTATTGTGAGGTAGGTAAATTGGAGTGTTGGTAGCAAGATAAAAAGTATAAAGGGGGACCAATTCAAAATCTTGGAATATATGATAGATTAAGAATTCTATAAATATGTAGGGTAGCTGATATCTCAACATAAATTAGTAAACTGGAGGATTAAAAGAAAAATAAGAGGCATAGAGTAGGGAAAGTGCCATAAGATTGATCAATGCATGCTGTATACTTGTATGGAAATATCGCACTGAATCTTAATACGTACAATTAATATGTACTAATTTTAAAAAAGAAATAATATGTGAGAGAAAGATGACATGAATGATGCAAGAAGAAATACCAAGATGTGAATAACAGACAGCACAGAAGAGGTAAAATTAAGAGAAAAATATTTGACAAAACATCCAGGAACAAAAGATGGAGGGAGGAGAAAGGAGAGTGAAAGGGGTAAAAAAAGAATTCAGATGTATTCTGCACATTTACTAATTTTATGCACAGAATGTAAGCATTAAGCATTCCAAACACATTAATAAAAATAAAATTTTAAAAAGCATACACTATTTTTAAATTGGTTTTATGAGAAATGAAAAGTGTTTGAAAATAAAAAAACTGAGAATGTATTAGAAATAGAAATGAGATGTCTCTGATTAAAAATATTCATACTTTTCCAAACAAGAACTTTACAAGGAAAAAAATCCCTGTACCTGGATACCTTTAATAGCATTTAATAGCATTGAAGACAAATAATGAATTTTAAAGCTATGAGAAGGAAAACACAGATCAATAGAAAGGGGAAGGAATTTGATTGACATTAGACTTCACTGGGGAGGAAAAAAAATGTCAGGAAGATAAGGACTAATAATCCATATTCTACATTTGATAGAATATTTGTGTTTGGTATCTATGGAGGATTACCCAGTTCAAAAGGTAGTCGTGAAAACTATGTTCTACTCTCCTCTTCATTGTCAAGGGCTTAGTGGAGGTCACATAGTGACAGCTATTCCCTGTACGTTGTTTTCTTGACTTGGTTCTTCTGGTGGCTTGGGATTTCTTTGTTAGAGCCTCTTCATCTTTTAGCACCCATCAGACTGACAAATGTTTCTTAAATTTGTTGTATGGAATGAATAACATGTGATATTTCTTCTCTACTGAGAACTTGATTAATTAAACTTACAACAAATCTACTCAATAAGCTCTGGAATTTGAGTCAATCAAACGTAGCCCATCAATAAATATTTGCTACGTAAAACACAAAGCTGTAGGACCAATAAGAATGGCAAGGTGGATGAAGCATAGCTCCTGCAAAAGACGTGGGAGTTAAGGGATTATAGGTGCAAAGCTAAGGCATAAGAATTTTAAGAATTAGTTAAATGTAAGAGTGGGCAAAGCCTGATTCAGGAATTCAGGGAAAAGAGACATCGATTTCATTCAATATACGAAGAGATGTCTTCATGGACAAAGATACCAGACAAAGAACTGGTGATAGGTGGAAGAAATAGCAGAAGCACAGGAGAAAGTGTTCTGAGAATGTTTAAAGCCAGTGTGGTGAAGTTGAGAGTAAATGGGGGGTGGGGGAGGGAAGCCTAGAAAGACTGGCAAAGGCCAGATTGTGGCGGGTGTTATACATAAGCCAAGTAGTCGGATTAAATACAGTGGGGTTCACAGACCTCTGAGAGTTTATGAGTCAGGGAAGGATGTGGTGAAATCCAAATGATTGAAGGAAGATTAATTCTGTACCAATAAAAAGTGTATATTGGTTGGAAAAATCCTAGAATCAGAAATATGACTGTAATAATCTTAGCAGAGAAATAATTAAAATTCTGAACCGAAAAGATAGTAATGAACAGGGCAAGGCCAAATGAGATGGTGACTACTTGGGAATTGGTTGGGTGTGGATTTGAAGAATAAAGGAAGTACAGAGATGACTGATAGTGGTTCCTGAAAAATGTGCAAACCATGACGCACCAAGTGCCAGGGTCTAATCTTGGCTTCCATAAATGGAAGAATAAACATACATACATACCTACATGTATTTTTTTTCTGGTCAAAATCCAAACCACAAAGTCTTTTGTGAAAACCTATTCATTTCAACTTTTCAATCAAGCAAAATATAAAAACAATCGAATCTCTGCCTTTCTTTAGCTGATAGATAATGACTAGAAAAGTTAACCCAGTTAGATTATTTTGAGTTGATTATTTCAGATATAGCTTAATTTAACACTGTGAATGGCAAAAGGCAAACCCAAAATAGCTTTGAGTCCCCACCTATTCCCAGATATTTAGATTTGTGTGAAGTGGAGATCAGGGATTAAAAAAAAATCCTGTTTTTCAAGTGAAAAACTCACGGTGAGCAATATAAAGTAAATTTACTTCAATTTAATATGGATAATCATATGCAGGTCTAGAGTCTTTATATTTTATAGCTCTCCTTAATTCCACATCTTCCTACTGCAGACAGTACAGACATAAAATATTTCATCATAGTGTTTAGGGATTTTTTTTTTCATAGAAAAAGGAAAGGAAAGGAAGAAAATTTCTTTCCTAATGACCTATATGCTCCGAATTCCCAGCTATATTATTGACAATTGACAATCATAATTTTTGTGTCAGTAATACAAAACTGCACTGACGTGACTGAGAATAAACAGAGAACCTCACAATGGGAAGAGTAATACAAGGAATTCAGCTGCATTTTTCAAGGTCTCATTTTAGAGATAAGTATCACTGATGAAATGATCATTTTACTGCTAAATATTTGTCATGCTGCATTTAAATCACATTAATTTCCATGTCTTTGCTTTCAAAGAGCAAATGCCACTACTCCCTTGGAATTTAACATTTTCCTTGGCTTCTTTTAAACATTGCCAAGTTTAAGGTACACATGGAGGGGATGGGACTTAGGTGTGTTCACACATCTGCACACACATGTACACACAGAACTTACTCCATGTCACTAACCCTGGTTATCAAAAGTTAATGAACTCTGAAATTGATACAATCCCAGTATTTCAGCTCATAAAAACTGGAGTGATATTTTATTTGTGACCTACATCACTCACATTTAAGAATCCAGAGGGAATTAGGACAACCTTCTGCATTTCACCTACATAAGCTCTTTACTCGTTGTATTGGATGATATCATCTTTTACTTGCAGTAAAATACAAAAAACACAATTTGCCATCTTAGTAATTTTTAAGTGCATTGTTTGGTAGTGTTAAGTGCATTCATGTTGCTATGCACCAGTCCACAGAACTGTTTTCATCTTGTAAAACTGAAACTTTACCTTCATTAAGCAAGAAATTCTCATTTTTCCCTCTGCCCAGCCCTTGGCAGCCACTGTATCCTATCTCCGCAGATACTTCATCTAAGCAGAAATATACATTTGTGTTTTTGTGACACAACATGTTCAACATAATGCTCTCACGCATTGTTCATATTATATAGCATGTGTCATAATTCCCTTGAAGTTGAATAATAGTCTATTGTTTAATCATTCATTAATAGGACACCTGGGTTGCCTCTACCTCTTGGGATATTGTAAATAATGGGGCTATGACCATATGGGTACAAATATTTTCTTGAGACCCATGTTTCAATTATTTTAAAAGAAAAAATTCCAGAAGTGGAATTGCTGGGAATGTGGTAAGGTTATTTTGTATTCAGTAAAGGATCCATCTGGCTATTTTCCCTAAGAGTCACATCATTTTCTATTTTCACCAATAAGACTCAAAAGTTCCAGTCTCTCTGTGCCCTTGTCAACACTTGTTATTTTCTGTTTGTTGTTGTTTCAATAGTAGCCATCAAAATGGGTGTGGAATGATACATGATTGTGACTTTTATTAGAGCATCCCTCTTGATTAACAACGCTGAGTATCTTCATGAACTTTTTGGCCTGGAGTGATACTTTTAGACTCATTGATAAATAAGATGACAAATTTAAAAAGCAAATTTTCTAATTTCCTAGGGCTTTGGAGTAGCAATCAATAAATAGCAGCAAGTATGTTCCTTAGCCAAGGTTCTGGGTAAGGGCTACATTTTATAAAAATAAATAAATAAATAAATACATAAATAAATAAATACCAAAGGGTTTAGGAGCAAGCGGTCTGCAGCAATGCAGTGGGGAAGACAGGATGTGCACAGAAAAGTGCCATGATTCCCCTGAGACCTTGAGTTCCTCCTGAAAAGAAGTAAGCTCGGCACCGTACCTTCCCCAGCAGAGGGCTATTTTATACTGTGTCTTTAATAAATATTTGTTAACAAATGAATAAATTTGTTCTTTATATATGTGATCTCCAAAAACAAAAAATTCCAGTGGGAGTGTTTTATGCATTTTCTAAGCGATGAGCTTCGTCATGGATCAACATACACTATGCTCTTGTAAGCCTTCTGAAAACAGTTGCTTTTCAAGAGGTGTGAATTTTCCTTACTTTCCCTAAAAGGGTGTTAACTTCAAAAGGTGACCTGGTGAGTGTTAAAAAATTAACACATTTAAGTCAGCAGCCAAAACATCACCCCTGGATCTGTGAACCTGAAATTGAACTGGTAGACTGAGTTGACTCTAGTTCGGATGCCAAAACAGTCATCACTCAGCACTAATCTGAACTGGGGAAAATCTGCTCTTTCTTTGGCTTGGGAAGAGAGAAGGAGTTAGACGATGGTGTTGCTAGCAGGGCATAAAAGCAGGAGACAGCTAGTTATAAACTCTTCTTCCAGACCCTTCTAACCCCTTAAACTTGCTTTAAAAGCTACTTTACTGCAGAGAATGTGCACTTTAGCTGGCTATCATCAAAAGAAACCTCTTTTTATTAAGAGTAGAATTGTTTATTTGTGGAGAAAATTGACTGAAATATCTTCACTGGGCCCTTCTCTTCTTTCCTTAATTTTCAACGTGTATGGACATAGATGTTTTTTGTCTGTTCTCTGTCACTTTGCTGGGCATCGACCAATATATTATCTGAACCTTGGTTCTCTCTGCTGTCCCTGTTTAGAAATAATCCTAACTACTAAATTTTGGCCAACAGCATAGCAAGTGCAGAAGAACTGCTGCCTGGCTCCACATCAGGGACTTCTAACATTGAAGGGAGAGCTGAAGTCTTTGGAGCCCCCTAACCCCCACCCTAGCCCATGCCTCTGGCACGGCTGCACTTAGCTGAGGCCATTACAAAGGCTTTTATACCATACAGAGGCAGTACATCACAGTGCAGTTATGAAATACTAGGCAACATCAGGACCAGAGAGAAAACCGGTGTGTAACAGAAGTACTGAAATTAAAAAAAAGTTTCTGAAAGAGTTGAAGGCCTTGAGGCCATGACCTAGACTACAGTTTTGCTAAAGCTGTAAAGCCATAGGTAACATACGAATGCTTCTAAAAGCAAAAGAACTGGTCGTTGAGTGGGCTTTTCAGCCACTGCTGCAGAACTCTGATGATCACGAGCAGTGTGATCCAAGGGTATCTCACCTAGGAGATGCACTTCTAAAGCTGTCCACTTGAATTCACTAGCTTGTTCATTCTCACATTCAGAGATTTATTAAGTACTAACAGCATATCATGCACTTTGCTAGATACAAAGGATAAAGGGATTACTATGACCTATTAATTGAATTAAAGTTCTCCCAGTCTAGTAACGAAAGGCAGATATCTAACCAAGAATTAAAATACAGGCTGATAAATCTGGCAATACCAGCAAAGTTAGTATAGAAACAAACGGAGGAAAAAGAGAGCCTATCTGTATCTTAGTAAGCTTTTTCTTCCTCATTTTCTGACCTGTCTCCCAGTGGCTGTTTCTCCATTAGCATTCTACTGGTCCTTAGGCTCTTTTCCCTTCTCCATCATCTCTGCTTTGGATTTGAAGCCCAGGGGGAAGACAGTGGAGGGATGTCTACTTCGTTTTACTTAATTTGTTGGTCTATATTCATATTAATGCAGATATTATAATGTGTCTACTTTTTAAAATATTATACATGAATTTTTTTTTCTTTCTTTCTATTCCCTGTATAAGCCAGGCACTATTTTTCATCATTGTTTTATAAATTAAGAACTCTCCAAGGTGGTAGACTAAGTTGGGGAGCAGGGACTGAGGTTGAAGATAGGCTTTTTAGGCGCAGCGTTTCTGTGCTTGGGCAGTTCTTGCTGCAGTGACTGACCTAACACAACTATCTAGAAAAGTCTTCAGACTTAGCAGAACAGCAGGCCAAGGGCAGGGACTGAGGAACACACGTGTTCAGCCAGCAGGCTCAGGTAGAGATGGCAGAAAAGGGTTGTGCCTGAGAGGGAAGAGAGGATGACAGGAAAGAAAAAGATAGCAGTGTCCTACAAACCAGGGAGAAGAGAACTCTGCATTTTGAGGAAAACACTGAAGGGGTGGGAGGCCAATGCAGGGTTCTAAATTACAGCTACTGTACCCACACATGGGGTGAGCCTGGAAAAGTCACTCAAGCCCCTCAAGCTATGGTTTCCTCAGTTTAAAACAGTGACAACTGTGCCACAGGAGTTGCAATAAGACACATGTCAGAACAATTTTTCTGACCATCCTGAATATAATATTAAACATTCTGTGAACAATATGCCTATTGTTGTACCATTCCACATGAGAATGATCTGGTTCGACTGCTAATAAAAATACCTATTAAGTTTCCCCATTTCTATCTTCTATATGCACATATTAGTACTTATTTTATCTTCCTTTTAACATGGAAGAAAATAAGCTAGACCCAGAGGAGGACCTCACCAGGCCAGCAGGAGCCTTGGTGATCCTTCCCCCAACTTGGGGGACCTTGGTGGACCAGCGAGTCTGGGTGAGCCATCCCCCCAAACAAAGGACCTTAGCAGGGTATCAGGAGACTTGGGGAGCCCTTATCCCATCTGGAGGACCACAGTGGGCCAGCTAGAGTGAGTCCTCTGTCCACCTGGAGGAACTTGGGAGAGCCTGCAAAAGTGTCAGTGATACCTCTCTGCACCCAGAGGAACCTGAATAGGTCTGTGAGACCCCCAGTGACACAGTAGGGACCTGGGTGGTGTGCACAGCATGGATAGGTGGGTCTGGAGGCCTGAAAAAGTCTGAAGCAGCAGTGACAATATGAGCTAAGGGTTGGATCACATCAATACTCCTAACTAGTCATCCCAGAAAGAATCCAGAACTCATTCAACCAGCCCCAAAGGAGAGGTGTCTGGACCCTTCCCTACACTGTGGGATCCAGCAACTGGGAGAACACCAGCCACATGGTAGGACACTGACAAAGATGCACATGACAGACAGATGAAACCAGCAATATTGAAAAAACTAACATATGAACCAAGAGGTGAAAATGACAAGAAGAAAAAGCAAAATGCAATCTCAGAACTCCAGGCCGTCTGGAACAAGTACAGCAGACATCAACATAGAAGACACTGGAAGACAATGGAAGATACACACTTGAAATTTCTGAAAAGATAATAAGCGAACCAAAGAAATAGATCCAGAAAGCTATAGAAGGAAACAGATCAGAAATAATCTCTCAGATAAGAAAGAAATGACTACTTTAAGGAAGGAACTGCTCAGTGTAGCTAGAGAAGTTTTATATATATACATATATATAAAACAAAAGCATAGGAAAATAATGGAAACCTTGAATGAACAATATAGGAAAGAAATAGCATGCATCAAACAGATTCAAAGAGATGTCCAGGAAATCAAAAATTCCACTGAAAGCTGGCAAAACTGTTTGAACAAAACTGAAGATAGACTTTCAGATCTTGAAGACAGGATTGTGGCTACAATCACAAAAGGAAAGATCTCTTACACATAACAAGGGACCAAGAAGTAACAATTCAACAGCTCCAAGATGGTGCAAAGAAAAACAATATAATAATGATAAGTGTCATTGAAAAAAGCAGGAGTCAACGCAAATTATGAAAAACTATTTGCAGAATAGCAGAAAATTTCCTAAGCAGAGGAACAGAGTCTGGCATACAGATAAGTGAGGCATACAGAACTACAAACAGCCATAACCAACATAAATCTATGCATAGACCTATAGTAATCACGATTCCAGAAATTCAGCACAAAAACACAATATTACAATCTGCTAGAGAGAAAAAAAAAACAAAAAACAAAAAAATAGATCAAGGAAAGCCCATCATGGCTGACTTCTCAACATAAACTCTCAAGTCAAGAAGAACTTGGAGTGAAGTATTTTTGAGCTCTGAAAGAAAGCAACTTCCAACCTAGACTGATGTATCCTGTAAAGCTACCTTTCAAAATTAATGCAGAAATAAGATAATTCCAAGACAAAGAATAACTAAAGAAGTTCATGTCCACCAAACCAACCCTAGAAAGAGTACTGAAAGATATTCTAGATAGAGATAAAAAATGACCACAGTTCCCAGAACAACAACTGAAAGAAACCACCAGGCAGGGAAAGCAATCAGAGGGAAAAAGCAGAGAGCCAACAACAGGAAAACAACATGACAAAGATAAGCCAATACATATCAGTTATAATGATCAATGTAAATGGTCTCAATTCACCAATCAAAAGAACAGAATGGCAAAACTGATCAAGAAACAAGATCCAAGAATATGCTGCATACAAGAAACACATTTAACTAAAAAAAAAAAAAAAAAAAAAAAAAAAAAAAAAAAAAAAAAAAAAAAAAAAAAAAAAAAAAAAAAAAAAAAAAAAAAAAAAAAAAAAAAAAAAAAAAAAAAAAAAAAAAAAAAAAAAAAAAAAAAAGAAAAAAAAAGAAAAAGAAAAAGCTCATAGATTGAAAGTCAAAGGATGGAAGAAAATGCTCCATGCAACAGAAAATGAAAAAAAAGCAGAGACAGCAAATTTGTTTGCAGACTACATTAACTTCAAACCAAAAATGATCAAAAGAGATAAAGAAGGTCACTACTTACTTGGAAGGGGGAGAAATTCAAGGGTCAGAGATAACAATCATAAATATATATGCACCAAATACGGGAGAATCCAATTATATAAACAAATATTAATAGACATGAAAAACCAAATAAGCAGAAACACAATTGTAATGGGGGACCTTAATGCCCCAGTGTCACAAAGAGATAGATTAACTAGACAAAAAGTCAGGAAAGAAATCATAGAACTGAATCAAACATGAACACAAGGATTTAATAGATGCTTACAGAGTGTGCCACCCAACAACATCAGAATACACATTCTTATCAGCTGTAGACAGAATGTTTTTTGTTTTTTGTTTTTGCTGCACTGGGGATCAAACTCACAACCTCGCACCTGCCAGACAGGCACTTAAGCCACTGAGTCAAACTCTGGGCCCTAGTTTTTTGAGGCAGGGTCGCACTGTGTAGCTCAGACTGGCCTTGTGCTCACATTGTAGCCCATGCTGGCCTCGAAATCACAACGCTCCTCCTACCTCAGCCTCCCAAGTGCTAGGATTAAAGGTATGCAGTGCCACGCGCAGCTTATAGACAGAATATTCTTTAAAATACACCATATGCTACCCCATAGAACGTGCTTGGGAAAATGCAAAGGAATTGAAATTATCCCATGCATATTATCTGACTATGGTGCACTGAAATTGGAATTTAATGACAAAAGAATGCAAAAACTCCATAAACACATGGAAATAACACCCTCCTGAACAACCAGTGGGTCACAGATGAAATTAAAGAAGAAATTAAACAATATCTACAACCAAATGACAAGAGCAGATAAAGCATACCGGAACTTGCAGGATGCGCTGGATGCAGTCTTAAGAGGCAAGTATGTAGCAGTGAACTCCCACATCAGGAAAACAGAATGAGCACAAATAAATCACCTAATGCTGCACCTCAAGCTTACAAGAAGAATAAGTCAAGTCCAAAGCTCATACAAAGGAGGAAATTATAAAGACCAGAGCAGAAATTAATGCAACCAAGACTAAGAAAATAATACAAATAATTAATTAACTGAAGAGTTAGTTCTTTGAAAGAATAAACAACATTGATAAGCCCCTGACCAACCTTATTAAGCAAAGGAAAGAAAAATTCAAATTCATGCAATGAGGAATGAAAAGGGTGAAATCACTACAGATTCTGCAGAAATTCAGAAGATCATCAACACCTACATGGAAAATCTTTACTAATATAGGCTGGAAAACACAGAAGATATGGACAGAGTCCTAGAAATATATGAATTACCAAAGCTGGATGAAGAAGATATAAAAATTTTGATTAACCTAATATCAGTTAATGAAATTGAAAATGTAATTAAAAACTTATCAACAAAGAATCTTGATGAATTCATTGCTGAATTCTACAAGAAATTTAGAGAATATTCAATGCCAATTATCCTCAAACTCTTCAATGAAACAGAGAGGAGAACAATTCTCCCTAACTCATTCCTGGAAGCAAGTATTACTCTGATATAAAATCAGAGAAAAACCCAACCAAAAAAAGAGAACTATAGGCCAATCTCCCTAATCAGCATAGATGCAAAAAATACCAGCAAACAGAAAACAGCAAACCATAAAGGAAATTATATACCATGACCCAGTGGGATTCCTCCCAGGAATGCAGTGATGGTTCAACATACACAAATCAATAAACATAACACACCATATCAACAGAACCAAAGACAAAAATCACAGCATCATCTCAATAGATGTGGAAAATCTTTCAATAAAGTCCAAGACACATTCATAATAAAAACCATAGAGAAAATTGAAATACGTGGTCTCTACCTCAATCTGATAATACCCATCTGTGACAAACGAAAAGCCAACATCATTCTAAATAGACAAAAACCAAAAGCTTTCGCTGTAAAATCAGGAACAAGACAAGGATGTCCACTTCCACCACTCTTATTCAATATGGTTATGGAAATGTTAGCCAGAGCAACTAGACAAAAGAGAGAAATAAAATAATAACAACAGGAAAGGAAGAAGTTATCCTTATTTGCAGATGACATGATACTCTACATGGAAGATCCCAAAAACTGCACCAAAAGACTACTAGAGTTAATAAGTAAATTCAGCAGCATAACTGGATACAAAGTCAACACTCAAACATCAATAGCATTCCTGTACACAAATAACAAACTCACAGAAAGAGAAATTAGGGAAACAATTACTTTCACAATAGCACTGAAAAAAATGAAGTATTTAGGAATCAATCTAGCAAAGGATGTAAAATATCTATATACTGAAAATTACAGTACTCTGTAAAAAGAGATTGAAGGGGATATCAGAAAATGGAAAGATATCCCTTGCTCATGGATAGGAAGAACCAACATTGTGAAAATGGTCATACTCCCCAAACTGTTATATAGATTTAATGCAATCTCAATCAAAATGCCATTAGCATACCTCATAGATTTAGAGAAAATATTCCTAATATTAGTTTGGAAATAGAAGAGACCTAGAATAACAAAGGCAATCCAGGGCAACAAAGGCAAGGCAGGAGGCATCACAATGCCTGACTTGAAATTATATTGCAAAGTTATAGTGATAAAAACAGCATGGTACTGGCAGAAATCCCCAAACCTGAGGATCATTGGAACAGATTAGAGATGCAGACATAACTACAAAGACATTCAACCACCTTGACAAATGGGACAAACATGCTCACTGGGAAGAAAGATAGCCTCTTTAATGAATGGTGCTGGAAAAACTGACTTTTCACATGGCAATGACTAAAATTAGACACATATCTATCACGATGCACTAAACTAAAGTCAAAATAGATCAAAGACCTAAATATTAAAACAGAAACACTCAATCTCCTGGAAGACAAGATAGGTAGAAGTCTTGAAGGCATAGGGGTAGGTAAAGAGTTCATGAAGAAAACCCAAACTACATGGAAAGTACTTCAAAGAATCAATAACTGGGATCTCATCTAACTAAAATGTTTTTTCACATCAAAAGAAATCACCAACAGAGTGAAAAGACAACCCATAGAATGGAAAAAAAAATTGAACCAACTGTCCCTCAGACAAAGGACTTCTATCTAGAACATATAAAGAATTGAAAAAAAAATCAGGTCCTCCAAATTCAAACAGTCAATCCAAAAATGTGCATCTGAGATAAATACACACTTCTCAGACCAAGAAATACAAATGACAAATAAAGACATGAAAAAATGTTTAACATCATTGGTCATTAGAGAAATGCAAATTAATTTCATCTCATGCCAGAAAGAATGGTTATTATCAAGAAATCAACCAATAATAAATGCTGGTCGGGCTTTGGGGAAAAAGGAACCCTTCTGTAGTGTTGGTTGGAGTGTAGACTGGTATAACCACTGTGGAAATCAGTGTGGAGATTCTTCAAAAAACTAGGATTGGAGATCCCATTTTACCCAGCTATTCCTCTTCTGGGTATATCTTCAGAAGAAATGAAAACATCAGACCACACTGATATATGTGCATTCATGTTTATAGCAGCACATTTTGTAATAGCTGAATCCTGGAAACAACACAAATATCCATCAGCCACAGAATGGATAAAATGATGTGGTATTTTTATACAATGGAGTACTACTCAGCTAGAAGGAAGGGTAAACTCAAGGCTTTCATAGGTAACTGGATGCCACTTGAGACCATTCTCATAAGTGAAATAGAACAGACTCACAAGTACAAACATCATATTGCCTCTCTAGTGTAAAAAACTGTAAGAGTAAATAAGATATTGCCATGTATAATAGACATTGCGAAAGTGAAAGGGGAAGAAACTATTCAAAATGAAAGATCCACTGGGATGAAAGAAAGGTGAAAAGAAAGAAGGGAAAAGATTATATGTGTGTGTGTGTGTGTGTATATATATATACATATATATATATATATATATATATATATATATATACATATAATTTTACTACCAGTCTGTTAACTTGAGATTGGTTTGTGCTTTCATTGTTTGATCATTTCTTCATGCCTATATTTTGTAATCTGAGGAAGTACTTTGAAGATAACAACATGCAATATATTAACCATTGTTAATCTCCTATTATTTTGTATTGAAATTCTGTATCATCATTTTTATTTTTTTTTCATTTTAAAATAAAAAATCAGCAAAGAAAAAAGAAAATGAGCTAATCAATCCATATGACTATTACTCTAAGTTATTAATTAAAAATGTGTTAATCAGAGTTTTGAAGACTCTCTATATTTAAAAATATGTTTAATTTATGTTTTCTTTATAAAGGAAATGACAATTTAGAAAGGAAGTCTATTTGTAAACAAATAGCTATATTATAATGTTGCCTGAGTGTCACTTGTCCTCTAACTTCCACTCCGAGGGACTTATCTAGAGATATTTTTGGCAGTTAAAACTGGGTGAAATGAAGGCATTAAAGTCAGTATAGAGATGTCAGCATAACTCATGATGAAGGCAGAACAATTCACAATAGCTAAGTTATGGAATCAGGCTAGGTGCTGGACAACAGAGGACTGCATTAAAAATGTGGTAAATATACACAATCAAGTATTATTCAGCCGTAAAGAAGAACTGAAATCATGTCATTTTCAGGAAAACAGACAAAACTGGAGATGATTGTGCTAGATGTAAAATGTCAGACTCAGAAAAACAATTATCTCATATGTGGAATCTGTGAAAGTAAAAGATGACCTTAACATTGAAGGGTTACTATTAGAGAAGAAGAATGATATGAGGAAGCAGAGAAGACAGGAAGGGTGAAGGGAGGTGGATATGATCAAATTATATTCTATGCATATATGAAAATGACACAGTGAAACCTATTATCCTGTATGAGTAACATGTACTAATAGAAGTAAAGTAAACTGTGAAAAAACTGCACGGAATAGATGCTATTGATATCTGTTGGGCAAAGGTCAAGGATACTCCAAATGTCCTACAAGGCACAGTACAATGCCTTTTTCCTACTTTGCAAAAGATGACCTAGCCCAGAACAACAGTAGTGCTTAAGGTTGGAAAATGCTGCTACAATACAATGAAATAGAAGCTATAATTAAAGCTTGAAAAGATGAAATTAAAGAGGAAATGATAACATACTTGTTGGAAAAATTAGGAAGATCATTTGGATCTTGTGAAAACATGCCAAAGATAATTCCCATTTCACTGAAAGTTCTGAAATGACATATCTGCCGGGACAGATACACAAAATCTTCAAAGAATTAAGCATCACTGAGCGTTTGGGGGGAGGTCTCTTGATGCCAAGCTTAGACTCTTTTTGCTTACTGTACCTAATTACATGTCTGCACCATTAGCCAAGACTAAATCAAGAAAATCAGAACCATTGTAGATATTTTGAATAGAAAGAATTTAACATGAGGAATTGGTTCTACAGACGATGGAATTGCTGAGGGCTCAGAAGAGAGGAGGGTGAGGTAACTCAGAGATTAGCACGAAGCTCTGACTGCCATAAGGAATGGAGGAAACACAGGAGAAGCTGTCAGTTTTAAAAGCTGGAGAAACCAACTGGGGATAGAATTGTGATGGGGGAGACTAAGCAGAAGAAGCTGGAGTACAGGAGGAAGGTCCATCAGGGAGGAGTTAGAATGATAGAGGAAATACAACTGCAGTCAGAGATGCCACAGTGGCAAGTCTGGGAGGTGATATTCCCAACCACTCACTCTCTAGCTTTTCTTTCCGCCTTTCAGGCTCCTTCTAGTCCCTTCCATTGGCAGTGACTGTCTTTTAATGAACTTGTAAGAGAACTTGGGAAATGTAGTTTGTTATGGTATGATCAGGGCAGGAGAAGAATGGCGTGTGAGCCGAAGGCAAATACCTGGCACTCACTCATATTATTGCTAAGGAAATATCTAGTCCTTTAAAGGAAGAAAGGTGTGTCATTATCAAAACCATATTTTAATAAATGCTTTTTATTCAAATACATAACAGAAATGACTGAGATATTTTTACCTTGATGAAAGATCACTGGAGTTTTCTCTGCATCAATGGGCACCTAAGACCTAAAATTTTCTTTCACCTTTAAAGAAGGTGAGTGTACAAGGCACTGAGTCATTAAAACTGAAAAATCATTTAGCTGATTAAAGAGAAGGCAGCCTTGTGAGGACATACGGAGTGAAGTGTTCAGGTAACACAGATCAATGAGATGTGTGTATCTGTAAATATACTTAAGTATGGCTGCCATAAAATTCTGCTATGTGCTGGAGATTGTTGATATGTAAGTATCCCTCTTTGGGCACCTGCAGTTATGAGGTTGCATAGGGAAGCAAAAGTTCACGTAACAAAAATATTCTCTAATGTACTAAATGTAAATAATCTTTGCATAAACATCTTCACTAAAGTTCGTTCCAAGATTGCTTTCCAGGCATGTCAAAGTTTCTATTGGTCAGTATTTGACTGGTCATCAAACACTGCACCATACAATACAAACATCATAGATATGCTATGAAGTGAAACAGAAAATAATGGGAGAAAAAGGGTTATGAGGTTGGTTAACTGAATAACTGGTGCAGTAAAAAATGAATGGCAATTAAACCAGTTAGTGCGAAAATTACCAAAAAAGGGGAAAAACAAACTATAAACAAAAATGATTTCATTATTTAGAAACTATAGAGGCTTCTAGGAAATCTGAAGATTCCTGAATATTGCCAAAAAGTCATTTTTACTGACCCCATCATGGGTAAAATTTGAAACAAAAGTTGTCCAAACACGCTATCATAACATTTGTTGGAAAATATCAACCCAAAAGTTAACAATTTATTCATTCTTTTGAGAATGAAAAATAGTTGGAAATATGATGACATTATGTTTTATCAGGTAAAATAGTACACTTGTTTTCATGTATTTTAGATTTTTTTGAATCTATATGATTTTCTTTTCGCTGTGGCCTGGGAAAAGTTGGTTCTCATTTTAAGCAGATTTCCTTTAGCAGCTTCTGCTTGCACAGAACATCCTCCGGGAGATGGCTCTGCTTGTCCTCTCTGGGCACCAGGGCATCACTGCGTTTGTCTGTGCCCCACCTTAGACACCTTGTCTCTGGAAACAGTCAGGGACAGTGACACTGCAGTCACTTCAGTATCACTGCAAATGCCATCTACAGCTTTTGTAGTGCACATATTGGCACGATAGCCAATTGCTATAACTTTTAAGAAGAAAGAGAAATAGGGACAGATAATAGAGGACACAGACTCATAAAATGTTATAGCTGAAAGGGACCTTAAAACCATCTAGTGGCTGTCCGCCTCATTTTACAGTGGAGGAAACTGAAACATCTAGAGGGGATAACTTGCCGTGTCATGCCACTAGTCTGTGGCAGAGTTGTTGCCTCTGAAACTGGGTCTTGGGACTCCTGTCCAGAACCTCCTTTCTAAATGGCACTTGAGCATTGAGAGCAGTTGGTGAACTTTGTGTAGCCGAAGCAGAAATTGTATACTTTAATGACTTTGCAGGCACTGGCTTCTGGCTGCTGGTCAGAACTCTGTGGTCTGCAGGCCCAGGACTGCACCATGGTGATGAACTCAGGCTCTGAAGTCAGACAGCCTGGGTTTTTAATGAGGTCCTGCCACTTTTGAGCTGAGTGACCTTGGGCAAGCTAACTAATCTCTCTGTGCTTCCATTTCTGAGTATTTTCTGAGTGCTTCCTCTGTGCCAGGGGAATAATAGCATTTACTTCAAAGGGTCTAAAATTAGCTAATATTTATGAATCTGTTTAGAATATGGCATGGCAGGGTAACCTCTCACTCATTCTAATGTGAAGCGGTAAGGAGCTTAGTAAGTCAGTGCTAGGGATCATGCATGGGGCTTGAGCAGTGACAGGGGGTGGAAATACTCTCTGTACCAATTGACCACCTGGCCACCTGATAGCCTGGGACCAGGGGAAGCTGGTCAGAGTCACCCACAAACTGGATTCCTCCTCTTCCATTGGGTTTGCATTATGTGGTTATCCATGTAAGTTGAAGATTCAGCAAATCTGTAATTCTTTCATGGTCTTTCTCTACTCTGAACTCTTTATTGCTTTTTTAAAGCCTGAGTTAAAAATTAATTCAGTTATAGTTAGAACCCCAGAACTGGGTGAACCCAACCATATTCATTAGTCTGGTTTTCTGATAAAGAGCAGCCTGTATTCATTCGGTTAGGTAACAAAGTCTTCAAGAATTGAAGGTGTGGCAGGGAGTGACCCTGTTTGGCTGACCTAGATAAATCACCTGCTTAAAATACAGGCTACACCCATACGCATAGTGCATACAAGCAAACACAGCAGTTTGAATCATCTCATCTCCCAGCCTCTGCTGCAGACAGATTTAAGTTCATGCATGCCAAATTTCCTCACAAATTTTCTCAAAAAAATACCACTCAAAGAGAATAGCATCCAAGTCCAGCAGAATTAACACGTTCTATTTTAATAAAAACATTTGTTAAATAAATCTAGCCTAATTTCTCTGAAGTCCAGATCTCATGCTCATTTGCGTAGTTTATCAATCCTATTATTAAACCTTCCTGAGAAGTAGATTCTTCCCCTTAACTTAGAATTCTCTTCAGGTTTCTCACAACAAGAAATGCTAAGCTAAATCAGGCTAAGTCACAAAATGAGAATCCAAGAAAAAAAAAAACAAAAAAAACCAAGCAATCCTAACAATGTGTATCAGCTTCCCCTGCTCTGGTCAGTAAGATTTGGAAGGACTATATTTTATTCTTGTTTCAAAGGTGTTGAGAAAGCATCCAACCTATTTTACCATGAGTCCTCTAATAGGGAGGGCATGGGGGAAGGGAAACTTTATTTATTTATTTAATGGAAAAAAGGCAAAACAAAATTTCATAACAAAATAATAGGAGAATAACAATAGTTAATACATGTTGCTATCTTTAAAGTAGTTGCTCAGGGCACAAGATATGGGCAGAAAAATTTCTCCAATCGATATTAACACAAACCTTCCTTTCTAATGAACAAAGAGACACCAGTAGCATAACTGACTTGCAATTTTTCCCTTTTCCCTAGTGTCCTTTCCCTTTCACCCATCCTAGTTCCTTTTTCCTTTTGAACAATTACTTCCCATTTCACAATGAAGGCTTTGTTTAGAGGATTCTCGAGTCTTGTGAAATTTCCTTCTAAAAATGAGAAAACAGAAGAAACAAGACACTATGTTCAACATCCAATGCAAATGGAATTAAACTGCCAAAAGCCCCAGGGAACAAGGAAAATCCAGTGAAACTTTTGTTTGCCTGTAAATATATCAATCATTCTTTCGATATTATTGAGAGGCAATAAAAGTACGGGGTTAAGGACCTGGGCTTTGGGGCCAGGTGTGTGTGGAGTTGCATCCTGGTTCTGCCACTTATTAACTGTGACACTTTAGGCAAGTTTCAAGCTTCTCTGAGCCTTTGTTTTACAAATGTAAAAGAAGGATACTGCAGTGCCTGCCTCACAGCAATGTAAGGATTAAATAATGGAAACAATGTGCCTACCACTGTCTTGGCACCCCGTGAATGTTAATCTGTTCCTTGTGCACTGAGAGACTACTATGCGGAGGGAATGAATGAACCTAAGTTTCTCCAATCTTGGAGATATGCTCTGGTTGAGGAATTAGAAAATAACCAACCTGCTCATAGGAATCCAACATATGAACACAAAGAAAACTGATGCAATATAAAGAAATAAAAAAAAAGAGAGAGATGGAATTGGATGGGGCTGTTGCTTTGTACAAAGAATTTAGCAAAGGTCTCTAAGGCAACATGACATTTCAAAAGAAACTTACAAAAATAGGGGAGTAAAACCTACAGAGAAGTAGGTATCCAGTGATTTGGGCAGAGGGAGCCCTGCAAGCGTCCCATGGCAGCACAGTATAGAGAATGCAAGAGACCAATTGAGTCTAGCAGAGGGAGATCAAAAAGGGAAGGAACATGTCCAAAGAGGTCATCGTGATGGGCATGGAGGTGGCATTTTGTATTGAGTGAGGTGGGAATCAGAAAAGTGAAAAGCGCTGTGAGGTGTTAAAAGGATCACCATATCTTTGAGTAGGGGACAACCCCACAGGGCAAGCACAGAAGCAGACAAACCAGTTATCAGGGTTCTGCAATAACTCAAGCAGGAGATGAAGAAAGCTTAGACTAAGGAGGAAAAAGAGATGGTGTGATGTGGTCAATCTGGGTACATTATGAAATAGATCTAAGACATATTGCTGGTGAAATTCACATGTGGAATGAAAAGAAGAGAGAAGCTAATGAGAGTAACATTTTTAGTCTGTGGGAGAAAAATTCAGAGACTCCTAGTTTGACACGGAGGGTATCTTGACAGTGAAATTCCACGGCAGACGGAGTCCTGTCTCAGTCACCACCCTTTCCAATCCCTTCTCCATTTTTTAACCTTGGCCTACTAATTAAAAAATAAAATATCCTAATTCCCAAGCTCCCTTATAATTTCAAGTGACAATGTGACTGGGTTGTGGCAAGTAAGATGAAGGGAGACATGGCTGGCTGAGTTCCCTGGCAACATACACCAAGGTGCAGCCTCATAAGGGAAAGGCCTGTGTCCTCTGTGATTTGGCCTTTCTGCTTCCTTCCTGGGATGCAGAAAGCACACTTGAGTTGCTGCAGCCTCCTATAATGCTGGGAACAAATTTGCACTCATGAGATGGGGAGTGTGGGTCCTTGAGGTTGTAATAAACCAGTGGTTTCAGGTCTGGACAGACTGCCATGCTCAAAGACATCTATTGTGTATTATAAATAAGAGATTTATAATACACATGCTTGCTTAGGGAAATGATAATCAAGTTTTTTCTCATTCACAGCAGAACACATTCTTACCTGATACTGAACATCTAAGTGGATGCTGCCTGGAAAGTTTGTCCTATAATCTGAAATCAAAGGAGAGGTTAAGTGTGAAGATATAGAACAGGATATTGTCAGCATGTAGATAATATTCAAAGCAGGGGATTAGGAAGAGAAGACTCTGAAAAGCAGATGGGGAAGGGATAGTGATTGAGAGAGAAGCTGACCCATGAGATGTCCCAGGAACCACTTGAAGAATTTATTTCAGAGAAGGAATGATCAGCTATGTCAGGTGTTAATGAAAGATAAAGTAAAAAAGCATGGTGGATTTGGAAATATAGAGACCATTGGTGACCTTGGATAAAGCACTTTAGGTTCAATGCGAAATAACTAGAATTTTTATTGGGTACATACTGTGCCAAGACTCAGATAGCATCTGTACTTACGAGAAACAATTTAGTACACTACTTCCCTTTTCATTAAAACAAAAAATCAACTAACCAATGAAACAATGGTTTTCATTGAGAAAAGTTCAAGAAGTAAGGATAGCGGTGGTGATTATAGATGCATAATATGTTTTTTTCTCCAAGTAACATTAACATTTTAAGCCTTTCTATCTGGTTATAAATCTTAGAAGAAGGCATGGAGGTAGTATAGTGGGTTAAAAAGAGAATGGAGTTGAAACAAGAAGAACCGAGTGCCAGTCCTTCTCTACTTTACTAACCCAGGGTTTTCCAGAGATACAGAACCAAATATAAATAGATGACAGATAACTAGATAGTTGTGTTATAAGATGTTGGATCATGTAGTAATGTAGGCTAGAAATTCCACAATCTACAATGAGAAATCTGGAGACCCAGAGCTCATGATGTAATCCAAAACCTAGGAGCCAGCGAGCTGATGATCTAGATTACATTTTAAGTCTAAAGGCCTGAGAACCAGGAGAGTAGGTGTGGAAGGTTGATGTCCCAGGGTTGTAGTCAGGGTTAACAAAGGGAAAAGAATTAATACAGGAAACATAATTTATAGGATTATTTTATATTATTCACCCAAAGAGTCAAATGCAAGAGTGCAGGAGATCTATCCATGCACTAGAGACCTAAAGAATCCAGCTGAGGGCCTGGATCCCATGGCAATGTCCTATGCTCAGAAGGCCTAGAGCTCAGAACGATGTCTCACGCAAGTCTGTACTAAGGATCTTCACTGGGAAGGCCCAAAGACCAGGGGTGGAAGCTAGAATTTCTGCGCCAACGGGATGAAGGATCTGTGCCAGCAGGCTGAGGGATCTGCTTTGCACTCAAAGTAAGGACCAGTTCTCCTTTTATGCTGTTGGCAGCAGTCCTCCGGTGGGCCTTCCATGCCCAGCACCACACCGATTCAGTTCAACTGGGTGTTACAAATTGACCATTAGTTAATCAACCACACCCAATTTAAGTAAGCAAATAGAAAAAACTCAACCTTCTCATCCCTTTTGCTCTATTTAGGTCCTCACTAGATTGGATAACAGCTATCTACACTGTGCGTTTGTTTCCAGGTGTTTATGGGAATCTGTTTCATTTAGTCCACTAGTTCAAATGTTAATCTCTTCCAGAAATACCCTCATGGACATATCAAAAGTAATGTTTAACCAGATATCTGAGTATTGTGTGGCCCAGTCACGCAGATATATAAAATTAGCCCTGACACTCACCACCTCTAATTGTATGCACTGATCTTAAATGGGTCATTGAGCCAACCTGCTCTCAAGTCTCTCCCTTCTATAACACATTGGACTTCTCTCTAAGATTTCCTGCCAGTTTTAATCTTCTGACTTCTAGACTAATTAATAAATATTTTCAAATGTACAGTTCCTAAAGGAGCATGTAGTATACCATAGATATGTTTAATGAAAAGTGAATATACATATTCAGAGACCAGAACATTGACACTTTCATTGTTGTGACAGTGTCATTGTCACTAATGTGGCAAAGATATTCTCATGGACGTGTTAGGAGACACTGGCACAGGGTTAGGTGGCTGGACTCATCAGAGTTGGCAAGTAGTGAAGCCATGGTTGGATTTTGTAACTCAAAATCGGTAATGACTTTTGTCTGAATTTCAAAATATAAAATGTAAAACCTTTTTGTTCACAAAACACCTCTCCTTTTGTACATTTATAATCAACCAAAATAGTCAACCAAAATAGCCAAAGCTCCTACACTAACTAACCTGAACTTTAGAGATCTTCAAGAAAAAGAATATTTACCTCACATGTATTGAAATAACTGGTTTTGATACTAGAGCATCATTTAAAAATAGCTCAGTGAGTCCTTTTATTATAAGCAAGAATAGCATCATTCATGGAGAAAGTCTTTTGTTTTTTTTTTTTGAAGGTTTATTTATTTGATTCCTCAAAGTAAAAATGCCCCAAATTCCCACACAAGCAGAAACTTAGTTAAGCTGCTTGGTTCTGTCGAGTATGCAAATATCACAATTCAGTCTTATGTTAGCTTGAAAAGATAATGTCATGCAGAAAATTAAGACCATCTGATGAAATCATGTTATGAAATGTGGCTTGAGAGAGCAGCATTTTGTATGTTGTAATTTGATGTATTTTCACACCAAAACTCAAATGAACAGGCAAGGAGCCTCAATTAATGCAAAATTTGAAAATTTGAGACAAATCTACAAGGTGTTTACTGAAAAGAACAGGGAGGAGGGGGACATCTTAAATACTGTCTCCTTGTAACAGCCTTGATTCTGTGTAATGTGGCTGAGGACCTGAATGCCTTAGCTTTTCATTTAGAGTTTTGATTTTAATCTGATGGCAGTTTGGATATAATAATGATGCATGTATTGTTAATTTCCTTAAAGCCTTCCTAACAATGTAGACCATTATCGCTCCAAATACTTTCTGTGTTTGAAGGGACTTCCATATTCCGCAGAGCACAGAAGCAGACTCCAAAGCAAGGTTTAAGAGGAATATATGAGAAGCAAGAATATATTTCCTTAGTAACTAGTTGGTCTTTTTTTCCTCTCTGAAGAACTGTTTTCCAGAAGATGAGGAGACTTGACAGGACTTTATTGGTTCATAAATTAACTTGGTAGCTTTACAATCATGACTTGGAATGCCAGGAACTCTTTTTAGGAGTTCCTGTTCAAAAAGGGAAAAAAACATGTTTAACTCAGAATATGAAATTGGCATTCCCATACACCTAGATGACAGTGGGCTAGCTCGTTTGTCACCTAAGAACCTGATCCCATCTGTGATTGACACGGTTATTTTTGGCCCATGGGAATATTTTGTTTTTGTTTGTGTTTTTGTCTTTTTGAGACAGGGTTTCACTCTGCAGTTCAAACTGATTTTGCACTCATTGTGTAGCCCCAAATAACCTCACACTCACAGTGATCTTCCTGTCTCAGCCTCTTGAGTGGGATGCTGGAATTACAGGCATGTGCCACATCTGCCAAAGAGAATTTTGAAACAGATACTCATAATCACATTTTCTAGTGTAAATGAATAAACAATAAACTGTCATTAGCCAGATAATCGTTGAGTAGTCGGTCAAATTTGTTGGTTTCCTTAGGAGGCTATAGTGAAGTTGAGAGGTCAAATGAACACCACACAAGAATTTAAAACACCCATGACTTCCTGTTAACCAGCAAATCTAATCCAGGAGTGAAAAAAGATAGTTAATATCTCATGACTTTTTCCTCTTCCTCTCTCTCACCCGCCCAAAGATGTATATAGTCCTACTGATGGAGGTCAGTGGACTTGAGCAGATCTCTGGGCTCAGTGTTCGTGGAGAGGTGTTTTGCAAAGTGCACAACTGAAGGACGTTGTTCTATACTGAGAAGCAGCAGAGGGAAATTCTCAACCCTGTCTACTGGATCAGAACTCTCTGCCTGTGTGACTTGTTGAGACAGGAGAGCCATAAAATTCTCCAGCTCTTTCAGAAGGAAGAATACCAAAAGATAGAAATTTAAAGCCAGAATCATGCATCCTGTGGAAAAACATAGGCTACTAATAATGAAGGAGCTGCCCATGTAGCCAAAACAAACTTGGGCCCCATTTTCTTGTGATCTGGGTGAGCAAATAAAAAAAGGATTTTTTAAAGGTAGGATTGGAGCTAATTATAGGAGGCAGAGAGTGGGTAAAAGAGCTCCTTGTTCAGAAGCATCCACATATTTTCCTGAGATGAAGAGCAAATATTTTGTTTAAATAGCAAGCAATTTTCTATAAAAGTGCTACTGCTTGGAAATGCTCTTTATGATTTATTGCTGCCTTTTAACCTGAAAAAAATATTAATAACTGAGGAGCCCTTGTTGGTATCTTTATTATGCTTAAACCCAAATAGCCATAATATTATAACTGGTGTGGCCACATTCAATATTTTTCTTTCATGAATGCAACATGGGCTTATTAAGAGACCAGAAAATAAAAATAGAGGCCAACTTCCAGGCCTTAGCTTTACATGAGATGCCATCGCGTAATAAGGCAGCTAACTTTCAGAAGTTGGGGTGAGGCCACGGAGAATCTTGCCACGTTTTTCTCCCTCCTACGAGAAAGAGCACTTTTCATGTCATCATTCGGCGGTTTCTTCTGGCAAAGCCAGAATCCAGAACAAAATTTCAGTGAGAAAGAAACCAATAAATTAGATCTCTTTGTGAGCAATTTGCCGTTAGTTCTACTCCCCCTGCCTATTAAGATTCTTTATTTACTTCACCAAGAGATTTCTACTGACAAGTCCATCCATTTACTGCTAGTCTGGATAAAATGATAATAAACAAAATGTCAAAAAATGTATTCATGGGATCTTTGCAATCCCCACCGTCTCCCCTTCTCCTTGGTCACCAGGCTGTTGTTCCAGGCCCACAGAAGCTATGAAGTTTAAACTTGACACACTGACAGGGGTGCTTAGTTTCTTTAATTCATCATATTTTTATAAATATGCCTGTGTATTACATATATTAATGACATATATGGTAGAGTTATAAAGAAAGCAAATATCTAACTTGCTTTACTGATCTGGCTAATAGTCCTATCTCTGGGATGGGGAGGTTGGATAGAGGCATTACCAGGGGAAGGAAATTTTCCATTTTATGCTTATGGATGGTTCCCAGAGGAATCTTTTGCTTTCAAGAATCTTTTGAGTCCTTTGGGTGAAAGGCAAAAGCAGTGCAGTTCTTTCTCGCACGTAACTCCAATGGAGACACCTATAATACAAAACAGAGATCCCCCGAGGGCACCGTTATACATTTATTATAAAGCAAAGATTAAAACAATTTTATGGAAATTAAAGATAATATGGAACATTTGTCTCTCTCTCTCAGTCAAAACGTAACATGAAGCAGTTCAACAAACAGCTCCAGGCACTCCACGCAGGGTGATCGGATGGCTGGGTCTGAGGGGACAGGCGACTGGCTGCAGGCGGCGAGGTACGGGCATCTTGCTGGGGCTTGGCAACTGCATTCTGGTGAAAAATGATCTTCTTGTAAAATCAGACCAATGGGCCGGTCCAGGGGTAGTTAGGTGGTTTGCCCTCCTGAAATCTGTCTCATCAGGGCAGGATGCAAACAGCATGGTGAGGACCAGAGAGGTGCTCTGGAGAGTTTTTAGGTCTTGTCTTTTCTGGAGTGTGTGTGTGTGTGTGTGTGTGTGTGTGTGTGTGTGTGTGTGTGAAGGGGGTGGAGATCAAGTTTGTTCTGTTTCTACTTGATTCACAGTTTCCCTGAACAAAAAAATGTACAAAAACCCTGAAAATTTGCAAAAACTCCAAGCTGGTAACCTTTCCGTTTTGTATATAAGAGAATCTTATTATCAAAGCAGTGGTTGTCAGAAAAGCGTAAAACATCTGTGTTAAGCAAGAGTTGTACTAAACTTCATTCACACCCAGGGGTCTGATTTGACCTCTAGTGCGCCAAATTTATGTAAAAGAGAGGGCTTTTAAAATGGGTTTGTTTTATTTTGATCCTCTGTCTGGATATTTCCTTCATACCTCCCAGGCAGTTGCTCTCGTGGGTAAGCTTATATTTTTGTTAATAAAAAAATGCAATTGGTGCTAATCTAGACTTCCATCATGGTCGTTCAAGCTTTCCAATGTTAATACCACTCCCAAAGAAAGGATCATCAAAAGAGTTCAGGAGACGTGGCTTTGTGGTCAAGGCAGTGAGCCATATTTAGAAATGTCTGCTTTCCATTCCCTGGTCCACTGCTGGGTAACTACAAGACATTTATAAGTTAATTGTTTTTTTTTTTTCAGCCTTGATTTCTTTAGCTTTAAAAGGCTACTCCTTATTTACTTATTTAACGTGAGTCTGGGGAGGACAATGATTTATGGAATGAACTAGTTAAGAGATATTGGGCTTTTGGTCTGATTGACTTGAGTAGAGATCTCTCTTTGCTACTCCCTAGCTCCACAACTTAGTAGAAGCTGCAAACTTTAACTCCTGTTTATATCTAAGAATGTGTATATTGTTATTGTGAAGATTGACTGAGATAACGCATGTATACAAAGTGTGTGAAGACAACAACTGGCACACAGCACTCAAGAAATGTACAGATTTTATAAATAATAATAATAGTTAAATGTTGTTAGGACTCCACACAAATAATTAACTAAAGAGGAAGCATTATCATACAATTATTATTCATAAATAATAATAGCAGCATTTATATACAGATTTTTATGAGCTCTACACGGCAATGAATTTTAATGCCAGATCAGAGGCACTGCACTTCGCCTCCACTTTCAAACTATATGACTTTTTCATATAGTGGCATAATGTAGTGCAGACGCTTGCCACACCTCCCGTGTTAATTCTCCTCCCCCACTGCCTCTTGCTCTTGCTTCGCGCTCACTGATGAAAAGTAAAGGCTAAGGGCAATCCGTTTAAGGGTAAAGCTCACCAGCCAGAGCAAGCCAGGTGATGGCGCAGGGCTCAGAGAGCAAAGTGAACAGGAAGGGAGACGAAAGAAACTTATGAAACACACAGAAGGTGTCTCCTCTTTCACATGAAAAACACCCCAGGGGGAAAAACACAGCACCAAAAACAGCAGAAGAAATATTTTCAAGAGCTTGTCGTGTGCATCCTTTTACCCCATCCAATGGGAACTGTGCTTCTCTGAATGGGTGGATGTGTTTAGTGCAGTACATACAAAAGCTCTCTTGTTAGAATTCATTAAAAAAAATAAAGGTAAAAGAGATTTCTTTTATAATCACAAAAAAAGACATAGAAGCCAGGGCTTCCTGGGTAATAACACACATCAAGGGGCATTACAGGGACAAGGCCTTCATTATTAGCTAATAACATTCACCCCGCAGTGTCACTGCTTAATTATGGTTTCTCAAATATTTTGGCAATAAAGGAACCATAATATACTTTCAAACACATATTGATGTACAGCCAAACAATATAGTTGTTTCTTATCTATTAATGAGGTTGAGACCTATGCCTTTAAAGGGATCACAACTAAATTCTTGGGTATATTTTGCCGTTTAAATATTTTTGAATATATGAATTCATCGGGATTTAGGGATTAGGTAACTGCTGTCTACACAAAAAAATCTGCAAAATTTTTCATTACTTTTTTATTAGTTGGCAGCAAATACTCTAACTGTGAACTTTTATGAAGCTATAAACATAAAGGACCTTCTGATACTGGTATGATGATAATTCTAAATTTCCTCTTTGCAGCTGTGGTTGATCCCCCCTATTTGGTGCAGTCTATTTTTTGTGTGTGTGACATACAGAAGAAAGTTGGCTCACTACTGTATTGCCTTCAAGCAGTTTCTTGGGAAGTTCTTGAATTAAATCCACATGGAAACCCAATTCCCCTCTCCACCTTTCCCTTAAGGTGGTTATAAAATGTCAGTAGAAAGCAAAGCTGTTTATTTTACTTGGGGTTGGATTCTGTTAGTAAATGAGTTTCTGGTGGGGCTTATGTGCAAACCACATCTTTCAATCAGTTTCTTTACATTACTAAATGTGTATTAAATTGTGCCATAAATATTAATTTAAAATTCAAAAGTTCAGATTTTTTTGTCCATGTGAATAAGCATAGAAACTGTTTAACAAGTTCTAGATTCACATCCTAGCTTCACTAGCAAAACTTTGCATAACTTTTGCAAGTAGCAGGTAAAAACAACTGTGCTGTCTTCCCAATGGACTGACTTCTCACCCAGCTGAGATCTGTAGCCTGGTTTTAATGCAACAGCTTGGAGATCTCTGCAAAGAGAGTGTGGCAGTCCTGGCAGGGCAGTTTTACTCTCGCAATCCTGGAGATGATATGCACTAGACAGACCCCGGCTGCTGGGCCATGTCTAATGCTTCTACAGTTAGCAGTTTCCAAATATGTCAGAACAAAGAGCTACCTTGGGAGGTACCAAAGCGAGAGGATACAGGGAAGTAGGCTAATCAGAGATAATCTGGCTTCTCTGAACTGAGCATTAGGGGTTATCTCTTATGCAATCAAGTTATGTTTTAGGGTCTAATGAGAAAGAAGCCCTCATGAGGCCCTCAGCCCCTTCATCCACCTATCTACAGAACTATATGTTTTGAAGAATATTGCAAAATGTCCCATGGGTAGACAAGTATTAGGAATATCTAGGTAGGGCATGAAGACAAAGACATCAACTGCATTTCCTTTTCATTTGACTTACTTTAACTGTGGCAACAGCTGATCTTTTAATAATTTTGAGTTTAAAGAGCAGGGCAGTAGTAACAACAGAAATTGCAGATTTGATGGTAAAAAACACCTACTCTCCTTTCGTTTTTTCTTTCCCCTATAGCCCTGGGCCTGCTGGTCCGATGTAAAGCTGTGGGAAGTCTAACCATTGTTCTGGGGCTTTGGGGGATGAATGAACATATATTCTCATTAAAGAAGTACACAATACCATCTTTCATATAGGGAGAACCCATTTTATTTTCTTTTGAAGTCTCATAATATTCTACAAATGTGTTTTAAAATCTGCATTCTTAGTCATAACCACAGCTATAACCTTTGCAAATACATTGGAAATAATTAAGCTTATTGATATGAAATACAATGCTCTTTGAGATAATCCTTGGCTTTTGCTTCACCTTAACTCTGGTAATAACTCTGCTGTTTCTCAGGATCTTGGAGCCCACACATTTGTAACCACTGAGCTTCTCAAATAATCCAAAGGTGGTTGGAAGGCACTTGTTTTGATTTGTCATGCAATGGGTCTTAATGGAGTAAATCTTTGGATATCATCTGGACTCTGTCTGCCAGTATCATCCTTTTCTTTCAGAGCTTAAAGCGGAGACTGCTTGGATTATAAAATAAACTCCAGGTAGCAACAAAAGCATGATGGACACTCAAAGTTTCCTAAGCACATAGATAACTCTAGCACTTTCATGTCATTAGTTTGGAGGTTTGTGGCATTTCTTATATTGATGATGCATCTCCAATAAAAAAATTAAATTAGGAATAGGGTTAGCATTCTGAGCGGCAAACTAGAAAATTGATTATATGTGGGGGTAAATTTCTCCCTATGCATATGTTCCAAGGTTAATGTTTGAATGATGCATTTGACTGGAACAGTAAGTATATAACATCTAGTGGAAAATAGTAGTAGGCAGTGGTTATGAGAGTGGGCTTTGAAGTCACATTTGGGTTTAAATAAATATTTCGATACTTACTAGCTATATGAATTTGGTCAGGTAACTCAAACGCTCTCCAAGTCTTGGTTTTACCACTCCTAAAGGAGCAATAATACTTATAACTATAAGTTAGTGATTATTAAATAATGAAATTATGCAAAGATTTAGCACAATTGATGGTGCATAGTAGCGCTCTAAATTTGTGGTAACACTTGCAAGTATTTTGTGACAAGTTGCAAGAAAGGGATTTAGGGGAACACTACTGAATAGTTTAATTCTTTTGGATTTTTCATTGGCGATTCATCTGGCTCCACCCTCACTGTGCAGGTTCTCTGTGCCGCTCAGGTCTCGGTGCTCACTTACTATCCAGGACATGGGGACAAAGTGGGACATGCTGGACCTTGTCACCGACAAGCAGGCTGACCATAAGGGAGACAACAGAGTGCATATGGGAAGAGTGGAGACACTGGAGAGGAGGAAAATGAAAAAACAAACTAACAAGGAACATGACAAAGGACTGGGGCCCAGTGAGGAACATTGGGAAAAAAAATGAAGAACATTTAAGGGTCTAGATGAGTAGTTCAAACTCCTGCAATAAGGCACTAACTTGAAAAGACCTTTAGCCTTGCAACTCAATGCCACTTGCATATCAATGCCAGTGTCTGAATTGTCATTCGGAGTTGGGGTGTGCCTTTATGTTTAGGCCTGCAGTTTTATAGTTCTGTAGTTACTGCTTAATAAAAATGACACCATTACTAAGATTCATAATAATGAAAACAAATATTTACAGGATTTTTGCCATGTGTCAGGCTTGCCAACATACATGAGCTCGTTTAGCATTCACAATACCTCTTTGAAGCAGGTAGTTTTGTACTATTTTTGTTTTACAAATGAGAAGACTGTGGCTCAGGAGAATGGTGCCTTGTTAAAAGGTCATGCAAAGCATAACTGGCAGAATTTAGATAAACCCAGATCTTTGACAAATCCAAATTTTAGACAAATCTCAAGCCTGAGATCTTAACAAGGCTCATATGTGTGGTTGCCCACGATGAGCACTATAAAATTCTTCATGGATGTTTTCATCCCAGATGTCAAGTAAACAGAGCAACCTTGGAGCTGTTTAAAGTTGAAGCCCCAGTTATTAATCTCTACTCTGTAACTCAATTTAGTGTCCCGAACCTGTCCCTTTAGGTGAGCAAGAAAAGCCTTCTATCTCATTGTCTTCAATCTGAAGAAGACTTTTTGGCCTCTAACTATCCTTTGAGCGTTTCACAAAAATACCAAATTCATGGCTGTAAATATGTTTTCAATGTAGGCAGTAGTTAAACAAATTGAGATTATCACCAAAGATTCCACTTAAAATAAATCAGTGTCAATCAAGCAACTTTTAATAATACCTAGACTCTTCCAGTCTAAATCAGGTAGTGTGAAATCCCATATTAATTTAAAGGGAAAAGAAAGGGTGTTTTAAAAACAACTCTCCATATTGAGAATTGGTATCACCGAACTAATAAACTATGTCAGTTCTGTCCAACAGCTCTGATCTGTTAAAACAGATTTTGATCTCTTGTTTGTCCAGGTCAATCAAAACTTGATTTGTAGTAAAGCAATATCTGTCTTTTCAAATTCTGTCTATAGGATGGATTTTTGCACAAGAAAGCCAAGTTTCAAATCCTAGGAATTTGGCTGAAGTTTGGAAGTGTTAAAAAAACTCCTTTTTGGTTATATGGTGAAAGTTAAAGGGCAGACTGGAAGGAAGCTAGAGGCTGAAATGACAGATTCACTGTCTGGAAAATTGACCAGTGGAACAGAAGCACCTGCCGTTTTCCTATCAGAGAGGAAGACTCTAGAATTAGAGAATCAGTTTCTTGGCTGGTCCACTCCATCCTCGTATCATCATTATTATGTCGAGGATTATTGTTGGTGTTTGATTTGACAACACTCCTTTGAAGAAACAACAAAAGCCTTTTTTGAATTATTACACTCTGATAGAAGTAAGCTTTCTACTTAGTGAGTTTCCCTCATTTTCTTCTGAAATTTCTTTCTCTCTTATCTTCTTATCCTGCATCTGCTTGGTCTCCTTTCTTGTTGACTCATGTACCTATTCTTTACACACATGTGCCATCTGCTTCTCAAACTCCATAGTATTTCTTTTCTCCAAAAATTCTGGAGATTATTATTTTCCCATTAGAGCAGAACGCCAGGACAGAGAGAACAGTTTAGTATTCCAAGGTCCCATAAACAGCCCGGCGATTGCTCAGATTTAAATGACCTCACACATAATTTTCGCAAATGGAGATGCATTAAATGGTTCCAACAGGTGTATGATTATAAAACAAATGTCACATTTTTTTGTGGAACTTAATACTGGAATATAAGGTCTACTATTACTGCTTAACAGCAAATGGTTCAAATAGTACAATAATATAGCAGGATCATGGAGCCAATTAATCCATTAGAGAAAAATTCCATTTATTTGAAAAAAGTAGAGTTTTAGCTTAAAGGGGAACTGTGGACAATAATCGTAAGTGGAATTCATCTTCGCAAGTTACATACAGTTTCGTGGATAATTTAAAATCCAGCTATAGAAGGCAAAGAAAGATACTGAGAAAGCAAATTGCTATTTTTAACAGTATCTGTCTTTTTGAGGGATACTGAAACTTTATGTCACTGACACTAATTAATATGGCATCTTATTGACAGTCACAATTGGACAAAAAGTGGAAGTACGTAAGTACAAAACAAGTTCTTGGCTTTATTTCTTTATCCTTACATACTTCAGGGTTTTATTTATGGCTAAATTAGAGCTGGATGTCAAATCTGGGCCCCTCAGAAGAAAATCTTAATAATTAACTGGCAAAACTGAACATGATCGCTTTTGACACACCTACACTGGTAATTATTGCTTTGAGGCCATTTACTAATGAAATTAATGTATTCATTGCCCTAACAAATTAGCATAACTCATACATAATGCCCCACATTTCAAGACCTCGCTAGAAAAACAACACTTACTACTGCAGAATGAAATGGCAAGGGCATTGCACAGAGACAGACTTCACTGAATTACTACGTTAAAAAAAAAACCACAATGGCTAAGTGTTCGTTACAATGCAAAATGTAAACACAATGTGGGTATTAAAGCCATTAATAGTGTAGTCAAGAGTGTACAATTGATGATTATCTTTGCACTTCAAATAAGTAGATATTACAATAGCAGTAACCATGGAATCTAATTAACTGGCTACTTTTTAGAACTACAAAGTATGAAAAGAATGCTCTGAAGACAGCCTCGGCTTCCCACTGCAGTGACAAAGAATATAGTTCAGCTGTTGCCACTTGTGCACATTTCTTACTAACTGAACTCAATGGCACACTAATTAAACAGCACCCCTTACCCCAGCAGCAAGAGGGTTAAAGAATGGTGGGTAAACATCTTAGTAGCTACCTGTTAAAGGGGAAAAACATGAAGACTCTCCTAGTCTAAGTTTAACGTGTTAGTATAAGGAAATAATTCTGCTTTTATCCTTTGAGAGCTTTTAAACTCTCAAAGTATAGTTAGCTAAAGTATAGTTTCTTTGACAAACTGTGATGTAAAGGCATCTTCCCAAGCATACAAAGATGGTAAAAGTTGATGAAGTTTTTAATACCCTCGCCCTAGACCTACTTTAAGAGAATTATACCTCAAAATCATTGCACACTTCATTGGAATGGTGCTTAAAATAAGTGTGCCTTGGACACACACACACACACACACACACACACACACATATGCATCGCAGTCAGAAATTACTGGACAGTTGAGGTTTGGGCTTGACTTATGCTCAAGAAAACAATGATGTCTATCTCAAACACGTTTGTATTTGCAACTTCTTTCCATTCCTAAATATTGGGCTATATTTAGTACTGTGCCTAGACACATGTATTTCATCAAAATTCAGGGCAAAAAGGAGAGAACTCAAAGAATTGTTAATAATTCGAGGCTTAAGTCTTCATGGATGGAAGTAAGGTGAGCCATCATACGATGGAACTTTCTCATATTTGAAGGAGGAAAATAAATGTTTGAGTATTTATGCAAATTGTCCAAGATATCACTGTAGGTTTAGTCAGTTGAAGTTTCTGGCTTTTCTAACCTTAATTCCAGAGTTTCTTTCTTTACACCAATGAAAGTGGATGTATAAGCTTCATGGAGAGAAATTGTAGGGTTCTCCTTGCTTTGTTGAAAAGAAAAACAGCCATGCAGGACCAAACAATTTCATTAAGGTGACCAAGAAAAGATATTTTCAAATATTGCTAATCCTGAAATGTCATAAATCCTGAAATATACGCAAGGATTCAACTGTAAAGAATCCACTCCTCAGAATCCCAGGCTCCAACCTTGAATTCGGTGTCTCCTGACATTCTAAGGGGAAGGAAGTACCTTCCTTTATCAAATATATATGAAGAGTTGGGAAAAAACAAAATCCTGTGTAGTTGTTTGTTAATTAAACCCATCACAATGCAGAAGTGAGTTTTTACTAAACTGACAAATCACACACACTCATATGACACACATATGCATACACATGCATTTGTGTTTGTTTTGTATTGTAGGCATCAAGTCTTAAGGTTGCTTGCAAACAAATTCTTGGGAAAATCAAATCAAATAGAAATAGAATGAAGATTAAAATGGTGGAAGTACTATATTACATGTCTGCTACACTGCTACAGCATTGCAATTGAGTTTGAGAGCTGATTTCTATTTAATTCTCACACAAGAGGCCTTGTATTTGTATAATTTCTATAAGCCTCTCCGAACATGGCTATGGTCTAGCACTATGTGTTTATCTCTATTACCTTTGCCTTAATTAACTTTCTCCTTCCTTCCTGCCTGCCTACCTGCCTTCCTTCCTTCCTTCCTTCCTTCCTTCCTTCTCTCCTTCTCTTCCTCTTTTGCTCTCTCCCTCTTCCTCACTTTCTTCCTTTCCTTTAAAACTATTTCCAATCCTTGTATATATCTCACTGACTATCCTACAAAAATGGCCAACAAATGGTGATAAAACTCTCAGTGGATTACTCTGAAACCTTGATTACTCTGCAACATGTACGATGAATAAAGGTACATGTTGGAAATGGAGATTTTAAGACACTTGGAGATGGGCCATACTAACTCTCTGTTCTTTCTGTTCCCTCGTAAAGCCAAAAGCACAGGGCATTAATACAGTGCCATGAAAAACAGCAGGCACACTTGAACTGCACGTCTAGGTTCATGTATGTTAAAGGCATCTCTGGTCAGCAACTTTGCGGCTATTATAGAAGACAGTCAAAGAAGGCCCAGTGATGGATATGAAACCCCAAGACACAGCAAATGTGGATTTTTATGTATAGAATACGGACTTGCACCAAATGAAATGCTGGCTAAAGTGCAGTTCTAGGACAATTTCAATACTCTAGGAATAATTTAAGTTCCATCAACTTAGAAAACATGCAGATTTGATATTAATTTTAATTTACAGTAAATAGTATTATTAACAAACCCAGTCATAATAGTTACCAGACTGCTAGGGATTGTCCATATACTCTCTCATATAATCCTCAACCAAATTCTATGGTGCAGGTCTTGTTATTAATATTATCCACATTTTAATCTTCTAAGGTTGGTAAGCTTTCATAATAATAAAAATAATTACAATGATACGAATGCAAATACTTAATGCTTATTGTCTGTATGTCACCCATGTGGCAGAGCTTGCTGTACATGTTTATTTTTAATCTTATGTAGTCCTCACAGAAATTCAATAAAATCAGTTTTATCATACCCATTTTATGGAGGAGAGATGGAAGAACGGAGAGGATAAGTAATTAACAAAAGACACAGATCTGGTAAGTGGAGAAGCTAAATGAACCCCGAGAGGGTGCCTCTCCAGTCCCCCTTTCTAATGATATAATGTTCACCGCCTCATACTTACTTGCTTTTATAACGCAGAGCAGAGCTTAGAAGCAGAGGCTACTCCGACAGAATATTGTAGGTTTGCACACCAAGCCCTGGCCTTGTGTCGTGGGGGTTGTGCATGGTTTTTTTTTCTCTGCCAAAGCTCTGCCCCCTGATTACCCCAGGGGTTGCTGTTATCTTGTATTCTCAGGTTGATGGGGTTCCTCTCAGGGAGCCTGATCTAACCATGTCGCCCAGACAGTCATCACACCAACTCACCTTTTTTAAATATGCACATCACTTATGTTCCCTTGTTTGCCAATGGTTTTGGTAGGACTCCTGAACTCTAAGCTGTGCAAAGACCAGAAGTGTGAGCATTTTCATCATCAGTGAACACTGGGGCCCGGTATAATGGTTTGCAGAAAAGAGATGCTCTGAAGTGCTTGTCTAAGGAAAGAATAAGTAACTGACCTAACCTATGTGTTAAACTTGCAGCCCCAACTACTTTACTGTGTGGTGCCTTGTGGTATTTTAGATCATGATACAGGTTAAAAACAAAAGCCATTTGTTTCCATATTGAGTGGGTTGCACTTGGATGTCATGGCTTCATCTAAGTTCTGTCACTTAAAGCTTTATGAGAAGAAAGTAACTGAGGATACACTTTTACACCCTATATTTACAGGCATTCTTGCAGAATTTTTTCTTGTTTGCCTGTGTCTAAGTGTTTTTTCTCTGTCTGTTTTGGGCTTTTAAAAGTTGCATTCTATCAGTGTCTTTCCTG
>RJWM01004255.1:0-103609 GCA_004363535.1 Dasyprocta punctata | reverse complement strand
ACAAAAAAAATAAATAAATAAATAACGTAACAGAGTTATTAGCAATGAAAATAAGCAGTGATTGTAGACACTCTAAACACATTTCTTTCAGATAGAAATGAATTCCTATGAATAAAATGTTCAAAGTGAAAAGTAAATTTATCACTGTTATTATCTCAGATTTCTAAATAGGTCAAATTTATATAAATATTATCACCGATAGCACTATGAAAAAGTAGGATGCTTATAGTTTGGGAAGCTAGAGAAATACATCCATTACTGACTTTTTGACTTTAAAAGTACTACTTAACTGTGTTCAGCCCTAGTTTCTTTGTGAACTAGTAAAAGAAAGACAAGAACACTCACTTTGATACTCTGTTATCAAATAGATTATGTGAAATTTTGAGTTAGAAATAAAAAATACAAAAAAATGAATTTTTGAAGCTATATTAAAATGTATTTCCTAAAGCAAGTTATATAAATTCTAATAAGTTGAACAAAATATCAAGGATCCCATAAATCCTTATTCTCAGAGTAATAACAATTTGTTCTAAGTTAATGGCAGGTGGAAAACTTATGTCACATAACCAAATACAGAAGTAAATTCGTTAATGTTTTCTAGAAGAGGAAGGCCCGGTTTTACAAAACTTAGTGTTTGGACTGTAATTTAGGCTGACTTTCTTTGAAGAATTATAATAGATAGTCTGGTAAAAATGTAAGATGAAGCAGAATATAAGAAGGGAGGAAATTTTAGTTCCATTATGCCCCACAAAAAGAGGCTATACCTAACTTACATACATAGAATTATTTTGTTATCTAACATATACATAAAACCATTATCTCCATGCACATACACATTCGCACTCAAACTGTAGCCCTAGTGTGGGGGTGCAAACTATACGTCCTTCCATGCCGTCTGACAGAGAACGTGAGGACACAACATTTTCAACCGAGGTTGAGCTGGCGTGAACACAGGCGGACCTGGGCTGTGGGGGTCACAGAGGCAGTGGGGGTTGCAGCTCCTGGCCTCTAAACTCCTGTGAGCAGAGGCAGTGGGAGATGCCGCAGGCCACAGTCCTGGTGGAGGCACTGTAGCACAGGGCCTTTGGGAGACCCTAGCATCCAGAAGCAGACCCGTACAGCATTTAGTGTAGCTAAGGGTGTATCAGCAACCCAAACAAAAGCCATGTGATGCAATGAATTATGTAGAAAATAAATTCTTTCAAAATCAATAAATGGTTTGGAACTGATTAAAATGACCTAAATCACTTAGATAATTTTAAGACATACATACATCCACATCCACAGAGAGAATATTTTTAGAAAATAAAAAATAATATAGTTTTTAATTTTTGTATTAGACATTTGGCTCACATACTACTTTATATTACTTTACTTTTGTTAAATGTTTCTCAATAACTCCATATATACATATATATATATATGCACCTATATAAATATACATGCATACATGCATACATAAATACATACAGCCATACATCACACTCCGTTATAAAACAAGAACATTAGTATCACCATTTGATTGGTAGCATTATCCAGTTGACCAATAAATTGTTAATTTTAATAATGAAGAATTCAATTTGGGACTTTATACTTCTCTATATCAAGTAAATGCTTAGCTTATGGGATCCCTCTTTAGAATCAGACTGAGATATTTATTGATACTAAATGACTTTTAATGACCTAAGCTCCTCTATTGGTGTTATTTAATCATTTTAATCTTAACCTTATTAGTCAAGCCAAGAGGAAATACTTTCTTTATCCTTACTATGCCTGCGGTACCTTCCCATTCCATTCACACAATACCTGTGTTCAACTATCTTTTTCTAGAACCATTTTTTGGGAACATACTCCAATTCCATTCCTATTAGCCACTTCTATATAATTATAGACTCTCTGAGAATCTTACACAAAATTTTTATATTTAGGGCCCAGGACAGTGCCTTATCTACTTTAAAATAGATGAAATATTCGGAATAAGTATATAAATGTTCCTATTTTGTATTCACGAGATAAGGAATCCTAAACAATACGAAATGACTTTTCCTTCAAAGAATAACGAGTAGTGGCCCAGGAACCCAGACACTGGGCTCTGCTGTTAACTAGTTGAGGATCTTAGTTTTAATTTTCATCACCTTTAAATTTCTTTTGTAAAACAGGAGGATATAAACAACAAACATGCTTATTTCATTCTGGAGGAATGCTAATTTTTACCTGTGTCTTTATTCCTCTCAGATTTACTATGGTCACATTAAGGATGGGGTCCTGTCACAGGGTTTTTTTCCCTGGAAGTACCAGGCAGACCTAGTAATAGCAGGTATTTTTTGTCACTCCAAGGCTGAGTTGAAAATAGTGTTGTAAGAAATAATGTCATAACTCTGACTGCAGGAACTAGCTGTGGTCATATTGGGCACATTTGAGTGCTTTCTTGAAGTGAAAAGTAAAAAATATCCTGAGAGACTTGTTTTCCATAAAACTTCACATTACATTCTTTAAAACTTTTGTATTCATTTTCTATAATCAGTTCATGACCAGAATTAATTTAAGAATTAACACTAAATATTAAAGTACACACACTGGGTTCAGTTGTGCTCCCTCTAATTCAAATGCAGTTGTAACTCATAAATACTTGAGAATGTGACTTTATTTGGAAATGAGGTAAAAATATAAGACAAAGATAAGCTAAATTGAGCTTGTTAGAATGACCCCTAGTTCCATTTAACTGGAGTCTTTATAAACGAGGACATTTGGACACAGATATATACATAGTGATGTGAAGATGATCATCTATAAGGTAAGAAGAGAGAGCTTGGGAGAAACTGATATTGCTGACATAGTGATCTCAAATTTGTAGATTGGAGAATTGTGAGAAAATAAATTTTCACTAACATCATCCAGTTTGTTGTAGTTTCCTTTCATAGACTGGGCTAATATGATATATGCTAAATTTCAAAATACTTAATAGGTAGACAACATTCTTTATTTAAAATTTAAACAAGATCATGGAAGCTAAATATGGAATATTTAGAAAATACAAATTCCATCAGGTTTCTTTCCAGCAAAATGTCTCAATTTAAAGTCATATTATAGTTAGGTTGTTGGGGAGAGAGGCCGCAACCACAAGCAAGCCTGCCTGCCTCCCTGGTGAGTCTGCGCTTCCAGGCGGACTCCAGGAGGAGAGAAAGAGTTGTGTCCTATAGGCCTGCCGGCGGGCGGGCTAAGAATCAAGGATCTCACCCCCCCGCCCCCCCGCCCCGCTGAGCATCCTGCTTGCCCGGAGGACCTGCTGGGTTCATGGCAACTGGATTACAAATGCTTGTATTGCTGGAGTGCTTTGTAAGCCTGGTGCCCACAGTGTCAGTATCTCTTGGTTAGATGACGTTTTCTAGTGTAGCAAATAGGTGGGATTGTCCTCTGTCTCGTCTTTGAGCCCCATTATTATTGTCATTGGTTTGCTTAATTTTGTTTAATTTTCGTTTCCTTTTTTCTTCTTTTTTTCTTCATTTCACATCCTGTTTTCACTGGTTTTACTGTGTTTTGTTTTTGGTTTGTGCTTGCTATGCTTGATGGAATGGTCAACTATTCTGAAAGTAACAAGATACAATATAGTAGCTATTGTTTTCATAGTATCTCTCGCTGAAGTTCTATGCCCATTCTACTGCTTTGTTTTGATTGTTCTGTTATCTTTTGTTGCATTTCACTCTTTGAAATAAAATTAAAAAAAATAATAATGATAATTAAAAATAGGTAATGAATCATCTCAGTCATTTGAAAGAACAAAATCCTGTACAGAAAAATAAACAAAGCAATGAAATGCATATTTGATTTCATGTATAATATATGCTACTAGACTTAATATTGGCATTTAAGTTTCCAATAATAACATTGCATTCAATGATTTAATTTTAACTAAATCAGTCTTAGATGTTTGTATTGTGTGTGTGTGTTTTTGGTATTTGTAGTCTAAAATAAACTAATAAAAGCCAAAAAATAAAAAATAAAGTCATATTATAGCTGGGGGTGATAACCATTGCTTGGAATCCTAGAACTCTTGGAGGCTGATACAAGAGAATATCAAGTTTAAGCCTGGGCAGTTTGGCAATTTAAGGACATCATGTCTTAAAAAAATTAAAAAGGCAGGCTGAGGATTTAGCTAAGTACAAATACCTTTGAGGGTATAGTACATACACACACACACACACACACACACAGAGTCAGATTTCATTTTTCCTGAGTTTGTAAGTCAGTAGGTTGACATCACATGATTAATACCATCATGATTTCTGCCATGAACACTGAATACCAAAATTTATGCCCTGAAACACTGAAAAGCAAATTATTTCTTGATGATTGCTAACAAGACGTACATTGATACACATATTTGAAATCTCTAAGGTGCTAATTATACAGATCAGGGTCACTTTCCCTATGAGAATTTGCTGCTAATCCCAAATGAGCAGGTTAAAAGGAAGTATTAATTCACTGCAAAGAATACTCTGGGCAAAATGGTGCTGATATGGTACATCTTGTACATATTGTTGCATTGTCATCATTATTAGCCATTGATAATACAATGAAACAGTTGCTTTTTTCTGGTAGAAACATAAAACTTTGGTAGAGAAGCCATTTTTAAAATAATCCCTTTCATATAGCCTCTTTAACAAATGGTGCTAGAAAAACTGGTTTTCTATGTGCTGCAAACTAAAACTAGATCTATGTCTATCACCATGCTCTAAAATGAAGTCAAAATGGATCACAGATCTGAATATTAAAACAGAGACACTAAATTTGCTGGAAGACAAAGTAGGAAAAAAATCTTGATGACATAGGAGTAGGCATAGAGTTTATGAACAAAAATCAAACTGCATGGGACATACTTTCCAGAATCAACAACTGGGATCTCATCTTACTAAAAAGTTTTGGCATGTCAAAAGAAATCTCCAACAGAGTGAAAAGAAAACCCACGAATTGGGAAAATATCTTAGCCAATTGTCCATCAGACAAAGGACTTCTATCTAAAACATATAAAGAATTTAAAAAAATCAGGCTCCTAAAATTCAAGGACCCAGTCCAAAAATGGGCATCTGAGATGAATACACACTTCTCAGAGGAAGAAATCCAAATAGCAAATAAATATATGAAAAAATGTTCAACATCAATGGTCATTTGGGAAATGCAAATTAAAACAACACTGAGATTCCATCTCACTCCAGAAAGAATGGCCAAGATAAAAAATTCAACCAACAACAAATGCTTTAGGGGCTGTGGGGAAAAGGAACTCTTCTCTACTGTTGGTGGGAGTGTAGATTGGTGCAACCACTATGGAAATCAGTGTGGAGATTCCTCAAGAAGCTAGGATTAGAGTTCCCATTTGACCCAGCTATCCTGCTTCTGAGCATTTTCCCAGAAGAATTGAAAACATCTTTCCACAGAGATATTTGTGCACCCATGTTTATAGCAACCCAATTTGTAATAGCCAAATCTTGGAAACAACACAAATGCCCATCAATCAAGGACTGGATAAAAAAGATGTGGTGTTTTTATACAATGGAGTACTACTCAGCTATCAAGAAAGATTGCATTGAGACTTTTATAAGTAAATGGACACGACTTGAGACCACACTTATAAGTGAGATAAATCAAACTCACATGTGTAAATACCATATTGTCTCCTTAGTGTAAGAAACTGAAACAGTATATATGATCCAAAATCTACAATAAATACTATGTAAGGGTAAGAAACGGCTCAAAGAGCAAAAGTAATTGGGAAAGGGAAAAGGAGAAAAGAGGGAAAAAGAAAAAGACACAAATCTGTATATATGTATATAGAGGACAGCTAAAATGACTATACTGCTGAATGTATTAGTTATTGAGAAAGAATGGTTAATACTCATATGATTAGATCAATTTTACATGTCTATATCTCTTAATGTAAACAACTGTGTTGAAGGTAACAATACACAGTATTGCAACCATTGACAAGTTCTTATCATCATGTTTTGTAAACCTATAATGTTACTGTTTTGGATTTGCTGTTGTCATTTGTTTGTCTCTTTTGCTTTTTGTCTTCCTTTTCTGTGTCTTTTTTCTCTTAAATAAAGATAAAATAAAATAAAATAAAATAATCCCTTTCTTTCCTTACAAAGTCGACAGTGTTATCATGCAAGCAAAACTTATGTCCACAGAAAATCCTGCAGATAAATATTCATGGCAGACTCTTTCATATACAGCAGAGTATTCATATTTAATAAAAACTAGAAGCAAATAAGATATCCTTCAATAATGAATGGACAAGTTGATGTAACTATATGAATTAAATACTGCTTAGTAGTAATCAATATATTACCAAACTGTAAAAAGACAAAGATTAAACTTAAATACATATTTCTAAATGAAAGAAGCCACTATGAAAAGACTGCTTATTGTATGACTCCTATTTTAAGACATTTTAAGGGTAAACTATAGAGAAAATAAAAAAGTCAGTGACAGCCAGAGGGTCAAAGTGAGGGAAAAAGATTAAAAAGTGAAGTGCAAAGGATTTTTAGGACAGTGAATTAATTTATTTGATACTGCCATGATGAATACATAAATTATGACACAACAATACTGGAACTGAGACAATCAAGTAAAGACAGAATAATCTGTGTAACCATAGAGTAGAGTTAGATACATCATTATTACAATATTACTTCATGTTTATTTTAGTATAGGCACAAAAGAGTATGCACGAAAGTAGTATAGACTTAAAGTTGTTATACATGGAAAAATTTATAGATATGTGTAAATAAGTTAGTTTCTGTCCAGACATGTATTTCCTTGCTCTGTCAACTGAAAGATTCTAAAAGAAACAATATCCCGGTAGCAGAAAGCACATCCAGTGCCCAGATTATATTTCTAAAGTCTTTCTCCAAAACAACCAGTGATAATTTTAGGACTTAAGTAAGTAATAATCAAGACTAATCTGGAACATTTTACAGTCCTGGAAATAAAGATATTTTCAAAATAAATAGATAAATGCAAAAGTCTAGAAAGATGTCAAAGGTACTTAGGAACCAACTAAAAGATGTGTCAATGGCCAAAACTAGAACAATGAGAAACAAAATTATACAGTAGTACTGAATTAGAGCCTAAAGTATAAACTAAATATCCATGAATAAATAATTGAGTGTAAATACATGGAAAGAAGAAACAAATTCCCTGTGTTTTATGTATATATTCTTCTCCTCAATGAAGTAGTGCATAATTTCATACTTGTTAAGTATGGACTGTGCTTAGTGATTGCTTTCCAAAGAGTATTGTGTGGAAAGGAGGGAGAAGTAACTTTATAGTAGTGAATTGCGGCAAACACTACCCTAGCTAGGTGACCAAGCAAGCTCAATAAAGCTGAAAAATCATGCTGGTAGCATGTACTCTTGAAATTAAGTATTGAGGCCAGCACATTGCCAAAAAATGGTCACTCAGGTTTGCATCATGATAAAAAAAAAAAAAGAACCCACCAATTTGAAAACGTTGCAAAAAATACTTAGTAGTGTTCTTTAAAGCTGTCAAGATCACCAAAAACAAGGAAAATCTGAGAACTATGACTTTGACTTGACTATGATCAAGAGGAACCTGAAGAAACATGACAGCATCTATTGTTTGATATTTCACTGGTTGTTCTGCACTTTCAGCAAATGAGTCAAGAGAGTTCAAAGAAATTAAGCAGCCTGGGTAGGCAACTTCATGCATAAAAATGGAAAATTGTGAATCACTTTTCCTCTATGAATAAACATATTGTCAGAAAATAAGGAATATTCAGGAAGCCACAATATTCATGACAGATGAAATAGTAAAATACTTGTGTTTACAGAGCAATGGAGATGTCCTGCTAGCCTTGTAAGATGCTAGTCCAGATGTCTATGCAATTGGAATCTTTTGTGTCTCAAGAGAAACTTTTGATGGCATCTCTACTGACTTGGTAGTTTAAGATTGGTTCTCAGCCTTGACTAAAGGGCAAATGTACTATGTCTACATGGGGCTCAAGAAAGTGAAAGGAAAACTCTTATAATGGGCAAATCATCTTTTTGTCACTGTTGTCAGAAATCTATCAACACTGCTTAGAGCAAAGGGTCATAAAAGTATTTATCAGAGAGGTTTCTCCCTTAAGCCATAGTTTTACATCAGTGGGCTTAAAATATATGGATAACATGTTAACATTAAAGTCTTCATTGTAATCACTATGGTGAGAACTGCTGTTCAGCACTGAGTTTTACTTCTGGGACATTTGGGATTGTTACAGGCAGCAACTGCCACTGATTAAGTACCTTCATGTGCTGGATATTGTTCTAAGTACTTTTCACATATTAATTTGTTTAGCTCTCTAATTCTGTGTGGTAATCATAACTGTAGTCCTCATTTTAGAGAAGATGCAATTAAGACTTCAAATTATTAGACCATTTATGTCACTTTATGAATGTGGTAGGTAGCGTATCAGTCTCAGGCTCTACAGCCTTGTGCTAAATGTTTTTGTAAAGAAATGCCTCTCTTTGAGATTTAACTAATGAAAATAGTTTTAGATCTATAGACTGATAGCTACCATCTGAGAAGACAGTGATGGTTGCAGCTATGTCTTGAATGAATACTTCAAAAAATAAGTGTCGGAAATCTAATCTCCAGTTAAACAGTATTGGGAAGTGGGGCCTAATGAGAAATGTTTAGGTTCTGAGAACTCCACACTCACGAATGGATTAATGTTGTTATGAAAGAGCTTCAGGCGGGAGGAGAACGAGAGGGGCTCCTCGCGGGGCCCCTGCCCGGCCCGAGCGGCACCGGCGCGCGGGCTTGGAATCAGGGACAACACCCCCCCTCTCCCGTGAGCAACCTGCTGTTTCAGAGGTCTGGCTAAATTGATAGCAACCAAGGAACATCAACCAACTTTTGTTTTGTAAATTCCGCCAGGCCTCTGGTCAGCAACTGAAGCATCACTTTACAGCAGGCAATGTAGCAAGTATGGGGGATTCTCTTCTGTCTTGTCTTCTATTATTAATAAAATATTAAAAAAAAAAAAAAAACAGAGCTTCAGGCTATGAGTTCAATCTCTTGCTCACTCTTTGCCTTACTGACATGGGACAATTCAGCAAGAAGGCCCTTCCTTGCAGGTGTAGCTACTCAGGTTTTGACTTTTTAGTCTCCAGAACTATGAGCCAATATACTTATGTTTGTTGTAATTTTTAACAAACAGTCTCATGCGTTCTGCTATAATAGCAAAAATAGATCAATACAGAAGAAAAAACATCTTTCATTTCATTGTGATTTAGTTTGAGATTTTTAGTAATGAATCTTTAAAAACATAATCTTTTAAACAGATAATGTTTAAAACATTATCTGGGTAGGTAGGGTTTTAGGAAGGACATTATTCGAAAATTGGGCAGTTAGACATTCAAGATCCTCAGAAATTCTGGAGTATAATAGAGCTGAGAGCCTGGGATTCAATTTTTTCTTGTCATCATGAACAGTAGGGACAGCCCTGAGGGCCAAATATGAGCACAACTGGAGGTCTCTGGGAATAAATGTTTGCAAACCAAATCGCAACACTGATACAAATGAAAAAATTAAGAGCGCTATTTGTCAGCATTATCACAAAATTTACTGTTCCTTCAGGCTAGGGTTGTAAGAGTTTTTAAAGTTTAAATTTAAAGAATAAAATTGGTTAATTTTTATTTTGATACTAGTCATTTTGTAACAGATTGTATGTTGAAATTGAAGATATTTCAGTTTAAGTGCTGAGGAATTTTTAACAATTGTCACTATATTGAAATAATAAAAGATTAAAGTGAAGTATATGCTATTTACCCTGAATTACCACTGCTTATTATAGATATGAGTAAAAACATCATGCTGTATTTCATAAATACGTGTAACTATTATGTGTCAATTCAAAAAATAAAATGAAAAACAAACTCAATTGCACCATTCTGTTGCCAACAAATTGCTGACTTGCAACATACAGTTGTACATAAAAAAGTGAAGGAGCTAGGGGAATTTCTGTTCATATTTAGTGACCTGATAAAGTATCACCAACAAGAAAATGGAATACTCATTGCTGAATTTTTATTAATTCTGTATTTTATTCAGAGACCTATTTGGTATTGATGCACCCCTTGTTATTCTCTTTAACTATTAATTTAGTATCCTGGATAATTTCCTAAATGTAACTCAAAGCTGCATGGCACCTGGCATTTAGAAACATGATGGTTAACGCAAGTTCCAAAGATGCCATGGTAATAGTTATCTATTTATAAATGTTTCCACTTCCTGCATCTGCATATTAGAGGATCGGATGCTGTATTTTAGATGTGTCTCTTCAGTATGCAATAAACTCATCAACACTAAGTTCAGCAAATAGCAGTGGTTCTGTTCTCACTTCACCCTTTTATATTTTGGGTCCTGCTGACACCTCCTCCATTATCAAGAGCTCAGTAGATCAACACACATAGTTCATTTCAAAAATTGATCATTAAGATCCATTTTCTACTATTATCACCATGATGAAGAATAGCCAGGGAGAGGTTTAAGGGATAGCGCTTAACCTTCCCTATTTTGACATGAATTCTTGGGGCCAGAGGAAGTACCAGCAGGAAAGAAGCCAAACAGCTCCATGCAATAGATAGAAACATCTCTTCTTCTCTATTATTTACTAACAATGGACAAAAGAACATCTGAAAAGGTCAATGATACTGATATTTATATCCTCTCTTTCCTTCTGATCTCCCCTGGTATTCCCCAGACACGATGTATGTGGAATCTTGACAGTGGCACAAATGGCCTGGCCTATTTGAGATAGAGTTGGCCGACCATAATAATGGTTCATTCAGTCTATATCTGAGATTATAAATTTGTATTTTTAAAGAATGGCACACTGTTTGGGGTTATATCATTTGATTAGAGGAAAAAACAAACAATTACTCATCTTATATTAAGAAAGAAAGAGATAGATTAGTGTAATCCTTAGGAGCTGAGACTGGAGCTTGGGTTGGAACTCAAGGCTGCCACTGAATGATCTGACTTTCAGACTGTGTTCTATACCATGGGATAAGGGCATCAGTAGTACCAGTACGAAGTCACATGCACAAGTTAGAGTGAAACTAGCTACTATAATAGATAAATATATAAATCTCTGTGGTTTCTTCAGAAGAACTATATTTCTAGCTCATAAGAAGTTCATAGCACATATTCTGACTAAAAATCATTGCTTCTTCAATGGATCAGGGATTTGCCAGGTGTGGCTTCCCCACCCCCAACACAGTAGACCAGGTGATGGTGTTAAACTCACTCTTACATTGGGAAGGCCTTTTTGTTTCACAGCTAGTTAGCAATGCACCTGATTTCCATGATCATTCCATTCATCAGACTCAGTCACATGGCCACATTTAAATCTATGATTGGCTAGAAAATAGTCATACAACCAAGAAGCAGACGTTGTGGTGGCCAGCTAGCTTCTGTCACAAGACTTATGTAAAATAAATCATCAAAATAGATATGAAACATGTATGCAGCACTCACAATAGTACCAGACATTTTAAACATTATATATTATGATGCAAATCTTTGAATGTACAAGAGAATTGAAGAAATTTTATACTAAACATATGAGATATCTACTTCCTGGATTCTATGTTCACATTTCATTCTATTTGCTCCACCACATTCCTATGTGTCTGTCCATCCATTAGACCAACTCATTTACTCAAAATAAGGTGTTTTGGAACTGTTCCCCATCAAATAGTTCAACATTCATATCAGTTAGAGTTCAGTATTTGTCTATACTTATTTCTTTTAAGACAATTATTATGCGAAACCCAATGCACAAATCTGAAGTGTAGCAGTCAGTGTGATTTGATAGATGCATGCACCAGTGTAACCACATATATATTAATGAACGGAATACTGCTGTTACCTTTGACTTTTCCCAACTACCAACACCATCCTGCCACTCCATTCGAGTCATGCACTATGCTGATTATTTCCTACCATAAATTACTTCTACTTGATCTTTAACTTAATAAGAATAATATGATTTTTAGTAAGGTTTCTTTCATGTACTGCAATGTTTTCATGATTTACTCATGCTGTATATATCAATAGTTTGTTCCTTTTCATTGTAAGTGGCATTCCATTACACAAATATATCAGAATCCCTTCCATTTCCTATTGCTGCTATTACTAATAAAATGTCATAAAGCAAGTTCTTTCGAGGTCTCATGTCTTTTAGTGTATTTGGTTTTATTTATTTTATTTTAATTTTTCATACTGGGGATTGAAGCCAGGGCTATTGCTCTGAGCTGTGTTCCCAAACCTTTTCATTTTTTATTTTGAGACAGACTCTCCCTATGGTACTAAGTTGCCCAGACTAGAAATTCCCTGCCTCAGCCTGTCAGAGTACTAGGATTACAGACACACTTGAGTATGGTGTAAGTATAGTCTTGAGTGACTAAGAGTAAAACTGCTGAATTATAGGTAGGGGTCTACTTAGTTTTATGAGAGACTGTATAGAAATATTCCTTTGAAAAATAAAGGAAGAAGTCATAAGCAAAAGAATGTCCCTGAAGATGGAAATCTACCCCCACTGGCTGTGGAAAGTGTCAACTTCCATACGACATAAAAATAATAGATGCCAAACCCTCCTCGAACTAATGCCAAAGGAAAAGGTGGGAAAACTTTGTATTTATAAAAGTCCACAGAGAATTAAGTATAATTATTGTTAATGGCAATGACTCTGGGTCTCACTGAGCTTAATGATAAGAGAAGATTTTACTGAACTGCAGGTTATTACTTGGATCTAGATGTCCCCTCAAAGCCATATAAGCTCATAGGTGGAGCTTTTTGGAACTGGTTGAATCTAGGGTATGTGATACTGGGATTAAGGGTGTGTGGCACTAAATTAGTCCTCTAGTTGGAATTAGAATAATTCTGGGTGTTGCCTAATGGATTTATTGAAAACAGAAGCTCCAGCCTGAGTGAGGGTGCTACCACCCAAAAGGTTTGCAGACTACATGGGATTAAAGAGGAAAGTAGGCTTCCCAGTTGCTACTACCTCCTGCCAACCCTGCCATGGACTACTCTGCCATGCCCCTCTGCCATGCAGCCCTACTTTGGAGCCAGCCAACTATAAACTGAAACTGCTACAAACTGTGAGCTGAAATAAACCTTTCCTCCTTTAACTCTGGGTGTTGAGCATTTTGTCTTAACAATGATAAAAGTAACCAAAACACTAAATATCCTCTTAGGCTAACATAGCACTGAATTAATAGCACACAGGCAAGAAGTATTTGTTGAACTGAGATGCTAAGCATTGTATTTGAAATATTAAAGGTGCTTATTTTTCCCTAAAGAATATGTTGAATATTAGTTGAGATTTAAACTTTCCTGTTATTTCACTTAAATCTTGTATTACACAGGTACTTACTGTTTATATTTTAGAGTTTACAATAGATGATTAACAACTAAGCTAATTCTCATGCTAATTTTCCATAGAACCTAACAGAATGCCTTGCAGGTGCTCAAAAGTGACCCCTCTAGTGGGTAAACAAATATAATAAAAAAGAATGATTCTTATTACTACTACTGTAGCATCAGAAAAATGCATGCTTAAATTTTAAGAATGAATTGCTCTTCTAGAACAGTAACCTGAATTTTAATTTCAAACATGTCAAAAATCATAAAAATGAGAAGAACTGTTATTCATTACATTCACTACTATGAGTCCAAATGCCATGAAGAAATGCCAGTGTCTGACCAGCTAAAAATCTATGGGTTCAATATTCAATCCAACTTTAGAAAGTCAATTGTATAACTCTATAAACAAGATGTCTTAAATTTTCCATTATAATGTCCATATTACATTTCAGATTAGCTGTCATGCTTATAGAGTGCAAGAAGGTGGTCATTCTTTTCCTGAATAGATCTAAGGTGAAAAACCCACCAAAAAACCACAGGTCCTCAGATTCTATTTACCTATTTTGCATTTCCTTTTCTCAAAATTTCTTAATCCCAAGGATTCTTTTGATCCCATTTGTCACACCAAATTGCCTTAGGAATCTAAAGAACATTGTGTAATATTGACTTATTGCATTTATTTCCATCCTATTTTTTAGAAAACCTAGCTCTATAACTGTAATGTCACACTTACACACTATGATTTAGTTTGTTTCCAGACCATGTTTAGAAGACTGTGACTAAAAAAATCAGGCCCCCAAAATTCAAAGACCTAATCCCAAAATGGGCATCTGAGATGAATATGCACTTCTCAGATGAAGAAATACAAATGGCAAACAGATATATGAAAAGATGTTCAACATCATTGGTCATTCAAGAAAAGCAAATTAAAACAACACTGAGATTTCATCTCACACAGGAAAGAATGGCCATCATTAAGAAATCAATCAATAACAAATGTTGGCAGGCTATGGAGAAAAAGGTACCCCTCTCCACTGTTGGTGGGAATGCAGACTGGTACAACCACTGTGGAAATCAGGAGATTCCTCAAAAACATAGGATTAGAGGTCCCATTTGATCCACCTATTCCCCTTCTAGGTATTTTCCCAGAAGAATTAAAAACATTATACTATGGTGATACATGTGCACCATGTTTATAGCAGCACAATTTGTAATAGCTAAATTTAGCCCATCAACTGAGGAATGAATAAAAAAGATAATATACAGTAGATATTATGAAAATGATGGGAAAAAAGTGCTCAAAAGCAAAGAACAACTAGGAAAAGGGACAGGAGAAAAGAAAGTAGGGAAAAGATTATGTACACACATACATATGTACACATATTTGTGTGTATGTAAATATATACCAGATAGATAACTATACTACGAATCTGTTTATTCATCAAAAAGAACAGTTTGTGTTTTCATTGTCTGATTGATCTTTTTTCATGCCTAAATCTTTTAATTTGAACAGCTACTTTCAAGATAACAATATTCAATATATTAACAAGTATTAATTTCCTATTTTTTAAAATTCTGTGTTGTTTTTATCCTTTTTTGTTTTTAAAATTCAAAAAAAGTGGTATTTTTAAAATACAATGGAGTACTACTCTGCTATAAAGAAAGAGAAACTCAAGGCTTTTATAGGTAAATGGATGCAACTGAAGACCATACTCATAAACAAAATAATTCAGACTTACATGTGCAAACATCGTATTGTCTCCCCAGTGCAAGAAACTGAAAGAGCAAATAAGAACCAAAATGTGCAATAGATGTTGTGAAACGGGAAGAAGCTGCTCAAAAGGAAAGAACAATTAGGATGAGGGAAAGGAGAAAAGAAGGAAGGGATATATATATATATATATATATATATATATATATGATAGCTAAGATAATTGTACTACTAATTCTAATAGGTCAAGGAAAGGAATATTTTGTGCTTATATTGTTTGATCAATTTTGCATACCTATATCTACTAATCTGAGCAACTATTTTGAAAATAGCAATATGCAATATAGTAACCATTGTTAATTTCCTATCATCTTGCTTTGAAATTCTGTATCATTTTGGTTGTTGTTGTTTTCTCTTTTTAAAATTCTCTTTTAAAAAAAAGAAAATTGAAACTGTTTATATAGAATGATCTCATAGAGCTGAAATCCAAGCAAGACTCTCAATATTCTCCCATTTGCACTCAGTAAGTGTTTGCTGACTAGATAAATGAATGAATTGTACCAAGTAGAAAATGCATGCTTTACAGCAATAGCAGGCCTATATTCTGAACCATTTACTAATTGAACAACCTTAAATCAGTCTTGTTTCCTCACTTAGAAAATGAAAATAATAATTGCCCCCAGGATGGTTCTAAAGAGATGATGAGACAATTTATATCAAAATGATTTGTGAGCAACAAAGCTCCACACAAACATTAGTTATTATTAACCTGATGAATAATGATCCACAGGTTAGCAACCAGGAAGTTTTCCTGGATCCTAAACTAGCATTCTCCACTGTATTTCTTTGATAGTGTTTTAAGGGGCTTAAGGCTGATTACTGCTTTTCAGAAGGAATCTGTGCTTTGCCTAATGTCTGTGTGGCATGAGGTAAGAAGTAAGATCAGAAACTCTAATCTCACAATATCTGGCAATGTCTGGCTAGATCTGTATGTCAGATATTTTTGTAAATGTTGAAGCAAAATTCAGACAGATTTTTCTGGGCTGTAACTCAGAGGGTTTTTGTTAAGTCTGAGGTTTTCACTCTTGAACACAAAACATTTTCTTAATAACACAGTCATCCATGAAAAGCAACATTTTTCTGAGAAAATCTTTCTTTGGAGAAATCTTGCTTCTGTTATTAGAGGCTCAAGCCTACTGAATGATATGAACAATGTGCTCATTTTTGTACAGCATTTTCTTTTAAATATGCTTTTGTAGTTTTAGAGCCCTTAGACCAAGGTTAGTTTTGGCCGGAGCAATTTTATAGTGGAGTACATCACTGTGATAAAGAAACTGTTGGTTTTGTCTTTGCCAACATACCATAATAGGCCTTGGACTTCACTGCTTAATTAAATTTAATTTTTTATTATATGAATGTAAACACATGATGTTTTAATACAGTTATCTTGTATATGAATTCGTAGTGAAGTGATTGCTATACTCAAGCAAATTAACATATGCATTATCACATCTGGCTTCCTTTTCTTTTCCTATTTTTAGAGAAAGTACCTGAAATCTACTATCTTGCCAGTATACAATGCACTATTATCAACTATAACCCTCATGTTGTACATTAGCTCTCTAGATTTATTCATCTTATATAATGGTAACTTTATATCTTTTGATCTACATCTTCCCCTTTCATCTTAACCTCGATGGATATGAAGTCTTAAACATATTTCACATATAGACATAGCTACAAACTAAACTCATTAGTGGTGAGGAACATGCTTAATATTCTATAAGGTACAATGTTAATAGAATATAGTGACATGATATTTAAATATATATTTATATTTCACCAAAAAAGACTTCCTCAGTTTCCCTAGCACTCCATGATCTTGACTCTTCTATCTCTGGAAGTTTTTGTAAATTCAATTTGTAAGAAGCAGATTCTCTGAAAGGATATCTTTCATAGGACTCTTATGTTGACTGTGTTTTATTACGCCCATGAATTTAGCCTGCTCTATTTTTCCACTGGAACACAGTGCTGTACTCTGCACATACAGCTATTGAATCACCTTTCCTTGACCTTGCAAGTCATTGAGGTTGTTATACAAGTGCTTCCTATTTTAAAAATTCTAAAACATAGCATTCGCTCGCTGACTCCTTTTTAAAGCACTCTGTCTATAATTGCATACAGCCTACCCCAGCACTCTGGTTCTGCACAGCATTTCATAGAAGGAAAGAACACAAGACAGCACCTGCTAATTCACTTTTCATCAAAGAGGATATTTAAGCCCACAGTGGAGCTGTTCCTTATGCTTGAAGTTGATGTGCATGACCAGAGCCACTTATTCAGCAGCTTCTCAGAGGTTATCAGAGTGGAGTGCTGCCTCTCTTTCTGTTTCTTTGCAACCTGCATTATCACCCTTTTTGTCTCCCTTTTAGCTCTTGAAGTTTTCTCTCCCACATCACTGCCTGTCCATGAGCTTCCTCTCAGGGCTGCTTCTTTTCACCACCACCCCCATTCCTCCTTACTTCATCAACTCTGAGCACATTAATGCCTCTCCCAGCTATGCTGATGGATCTCCAAACCTCACCTGGATATTTGACCTCATTTTTGCATTTTTGATTCACATCTAATGTCTCTCAATCTCTTCTTATTCCAAGTCATCCCCCACTTGTAAACCTCCTACATTTGTCTTGGTTACCATAATTATTATGGTCACTAAGGCTTCAACTCTTTGTGGAAACTTTGCTTCATGTCCAGCCATGAAGTAAGCGTGACTTAAAATCATTCTTTCTTTTCCACTTGTTGAGTTTAAGCTCTCATTTCCTGTCTGTCTTCTCACCTGTTCACCTTCTGAAAAAATCTACAGTTACTATTATCTACAAATAGTTAACTCTTCTGAAACTTTTCTAAGACTTGGTTTCTTTATTGTGAATTACATATGTCTTACTTAAACTTGTCCTAACAAAATCTCTATGTGGCAGACATTATGATTCTCACCTTACAGAAAGAAAATTAAGGCTCAAGAAGATTAAGCAACTTGGTCAACTTTATGCAAGAATAAGTAGTGATGTTAAAATTCAGAGCAGAGCACTTGCCTCTGCAGGCCATGGGTTTATCTCCCACATGCGAGTGGTCTAGAATCTGTGGCAATGGTGTGGTTTACTAGGTTGGTACCTGCTGGATCCCAGCTTTCCTCTTGGACCATTATAGGCCTGATTGATGAGAGGGGTTTCCAATTTGCCATCTCAAGTATTTGCAAGTTTCTGAGTACTGTGATTCTAAGCCTTCCTTATCTGGGGCCTTGTTATCTGCTTCATTCTTATTCCCCTCAGATACCCTCATATATGTGTTGTCAAAGTACTGCCTGCCCACTACTGTTAGAACTACTGATGTACACTCAAGGAATCTGGGGTAGAAACCTAGATAAAGCCTTTATATTACATTTACATTGCCATTTGTATTTGTAACAATTCACCTAAGGATCCTTTAACTCTCCAGATCTACTTTGACAGTTCAGATATTCCCCTGGCCAGTACTTAAGATTGGTTGATTATGAAACTTTCTTCCTCTTGTCTTTTCCTAATGAAAATTCACACTATCTATACTCCTCTTTTAGCAACATGAACTAACCCTGACTTTCTGAGTAGCTGCTTCACGACTGCTTTCACTTCCTCTCTTTTCCATTTATCTCTGCTCCCAGGCTGGTTCCAGCTCCAGCACAGCCCAGATCTTCCCACACCACCTCAGCCTTCTGTTGTCTTGTGTACAGTATAGTAATGCATTGTTTTCACCAAGTGAATGCAAATTCCCATGTTAAAGGCTGCACATTAGATCAGTGACTTTCAAGCCTAGCTAAGCATTCAAAATACAGATACAGGTCCATATTCAAACCCTATTGAATTCACAGCTAACAACTAAGACTTTGAATCATCCATGGTTATTACAGCTAATAACAATTATTCATGGTGGCCTTAGTTTCTTTAATTCTTCAATGAACTCATAAATTACACAGTATTAAAAATGTCTGGCCCAACATCTGACACATAATAAGCATTCATAAAATGCTAATTGTTTTCCCTGCTCTTTATTTCAGGTGTTACAAGTTTTATAGCCTTTGTTTATTTAAATGAATATTTTTAACAGATTTATATCTCCTATTTTCTTCATGTTCTGCATATTTATTACTTCTTCAGTCAAAGATTTTCTTCCTCACTGTTGACCTTCAATTATTGCCTTTAAGGCACTTTAACATTTTGATATTAAATTCACTAGTTAGTCTGCATATTTCTCAAAGTTCTATACAATTACATTTTTCTGCCACCTACTCTTTGTTCTACTTTTAGCTTTGATCCTTGCTTCTTTATTTTTCTGCTTTAATTTTCTTCCGGAAAGTAGTGAAGTAGACCTTGAAATATCAGAGCCATTGACTTGATGTGTTTTATAATATTTTAATTTATTTAAATTACTTTTGTTGAGCATTATAGAAAGGCCTTGGAACTTCCTGAAATTTAAATTTCCTGTCTTGTTAGACCAGCCCACATAGGTGGAAAGGGTGAAAGAGAATTTCAAAGCTGTAAGAGACTTTAAGAGTTCACCAACTTCATTTTGAGCATGAAGCAGCTAAGATATATAGATAAAGAGGGATTATACAACTTTATACTGCCTATTAGCTTTATATTGCTTTTTAGAGGGGGAGAACTAGCTCATGCAATTGCGACATTTAAGAACTGTACAGTTGTTTTGACATCTACTCATATGTAGTCCTTTAAAAGACAGAAAAACACCAATTGCAAATTTAGTGGATTTAGTAAGTTTGCTTCTTCAAGTCCTATTCACAAGCAGCCTATGTTCTTTTGAAATACCAAATGGATCAGGTGGTGGCCAGCAGCAAATTTCCACTCCCAGAGTTGAAAAGTTTCTGAGCACTCTATATTGTAGTGCTACTTGTCCCAAATTGGTAACTCCCCATAAATGGTACTTTAAATGTCCCAGTGAAAGACGCTTGCCAAGGTTTGCAGGTACTCAGACATGGGGTGTGAACAAAAAAGCATAGGAAAGCAATTTGAAGGAGAAGCCTAGCAGGTGAAATATAGTAACTAGGGTGACAGAGTAAAAAGCAGGGCTGAGTCTCAATCCTGGCACTGCTTGCAGCTCAACACACTTTCTTGGGCAGAGTTTACATTCCCCTGATCAGTGACCAATCCAGTGCCTAGCTGCTCTAACTGGGAAAAGGAGCTCATGGAGTGTGATATTCACAAAAGGGCCTCCTTGGTCAGGGCACTAAGGAGAGTGCAAGCTAGAGAATCACTAAGAGGTCAGTGAGTGAGTTAGGATGAGTGAACTGTTGGAACAGAGAGAAGCAAAGGGCCTGGTGATGGTAGGCACCTGGAACCAGGCACTGAGGCATCTGTGAGACAGTGAGAATCACAGGGGTAGAGAAAGCACACTGGAGCAGTACCACAGTGAACACTCTCCACTTCCCAGAACACTGCTGAGCTCCGCACCTATGTGGGCTCCCTGCCACTGCTCCCCTAAACACCACTGAATCCCATGCAGGACGGCTCTCTCCTGGTGAACCCAAAATGCCACTGATTTTACAGGCTGGAAAGATCAAACAACTAGGATGTAGATCATCGAAGGTAGAGAAAACAATCCAGAGTAACATTTTGAGGGCTATTTCATGCTGATCCCCAGAAATCACTAAAATCCCAGGGCAACTGAAACTCAGCAAGCAGTACTATTGCTTTGATCTGGAGGGAAGGGGGCAGGGAAAAGCCATGAGAACAGCACACAAGAGCAGGAATACTGTCTCCTGCCTGACCGCAGGGGACTACTGGACTTTCTGCCCAGAGAAGTGCTTGGCAGAACTGGGACAAAAGTGCAAATGGGCAGTGAAGAAGACAGAGAAAAGCAAATTGGGCAGAGCAAAATAGGAAAACCTCTGGCAGAAACTCAGCCAGGAGCTAAGGCTGCTATTTGACAGTGGAAAATCAGCTAGCATTATGGGAACACCAGAGGCTCCTGATCATGGCATTCTTTGTACTTTTTTGTTGGTGGTGGTGCATGTATGCACATGCTTCCTTTGTTTTACTTGTTTAATCTTTTGAGCGGCAGGCCCTTGTTCAGATGTGTATATGGTTATAGTTATATGCATAAATTTTTTATTGCTTATAAAATATTCCAAGTCATACATGACAATTTAAAATTTTTTTTCTGGTGCTATCTAACCTTCTTTGACAGTTACTTCTTTACAGTTAGACACAATCTCACTATCTCTTCTCTCACCTCCCATCTACAATCTCAGCCTTTCCTTACCTTCATTATTTTCCCCTCACACCTTTACTACTTGTAGTTTTATTTTCTTTTGTCCTCTCTTTTTCCATGTATTCTTTTTTTTTATACATAAACTGTTAAGAATAACCTACATATGACAGTACCATCTTAAAATCTAGCATACAGTTCCCCTCACCAAGGGCTGTTTCACAGAGCTTCTAAAATTAGTATTTCTCTTAGGTTATTTATTGAACTTAATCTTCCTATATCCTCTTTCACTCTCCACTTAAAATCCTCCCCTTGTTCTCTTTCTTTACCTCCCTTATCACACCCTCTGGAGTCTCCTCACAATCTCCTTTAATTCTTATATATAAAAGCTACTATGAAAGCTTAATTTTTCCTTTTTTCTATTTTGGAGTGGACATGAGCATAATATGTTTGTGATCAACTGTATATAAATATTAACTATTGTTTTTGTTGCTTCAGTGTTTTACATTGATGTGTCAATTTCTCCATCACTGAAGAGTCAGTCTCCTAACATGATTTCTGCTTCTTTATAAAGTGGATACAATCCTGATAAAGACTACCCTACTATTTTATTTTAAAAAGTAAAACAGAAAAAATGGTAGAAATATTACAGAATTTCAAAAAAAAGTAAGAAATCAATACTAGTTAATATATATTACATATTGTTATCTTAGAAGTAGTTGTTCAAATTATGAGGTCTAGGCATAAAAAATGATCAGACAATCAAACAATGACAACACAGACTATTCTTTCTGATGAACTAACAGAGAATTAGTAGTGTAGTTATCTATCTTGCATGATATTTAGCAAGTTTTTACTTTTTCAATATCTCAGGAATACAAAGGATTTGTAGTAGTAGAGAAAGGACTGGGAAATAAAAGAAGATGAAAGAAAAAAGGATTTGAAAGTAAATAAAAAAAGAAAAATTGAAAAACCAATGTGAAAAGTAGATGAAAGAGAACTAGTTTGGTGATGTTATTTATATAGTCAGAATGAAATGTTGAGAAAAGGGTACTTGAAGGGAGATGAGGGGGAAATATAGGGATGGGTTTGTAAGTAAAAAGTAGTGTAGTCTTATGTGTATACCTAACAGAGGACAAGGAGACATAATGCAATTATAGCAGAGAACTTCAACATACTGCCCTCACAAACAAGGAAACCAGACCAAGAAATCATCAAAAAAAATCACAGTTAAGTCACAACACTGAGCAAATCAACTGAACACTTATCTATAATGTTGTTTCATCCAACAACGACAGAATATACATTTTTTCTCAACAACTCATGGATCTTTTTCCAAAATGGACCATATGTGAAACTATCAAGCATGCTTAAATAATTATGAAGCATGAGATGATATGTTGTAAATTATTAGAATATAGTAGAATGGAGCTAGAAATCAACAGTAAAAGATAAAACTACAAAAATAGTGCAAACATATAGAAAATTAAGTAAGCATTGTCAAATAATCAATGGATCACATAAAAATCAGGGAATAAATAAAAACTTCCTAGAATCAATGACAATGGAGAGGTCACCAAGGCCACTGTGTGCTGAGTGGTGCCAACCGAAGGCCTCCATAGTAAACTCTACCTAACCATACAGCCTTAGTTTGTTGTTCAGAATCTGGTAGGGCCCCACCCAGAGACCCCAAGCAGCCTGGGAGCTTTGAAGTGCTGTGTGACATGAGTTGAAGGCCTTCCCAGTGTACTCCCTTACCATTCAGCCTTGGTACATCACTCAGAACCTGGTAGGTCCCTGCCTAGTGACCTCAAACAGAGAGCTTCAGTGAGCCACATGGAGTGCACTAAAGGTCCACACAGCATACTTCACCCATTTGGGGAGACTTTGAGTGCCACTAGGGACCTGGTAAGGCCTGCCGGACATCCCCACTCTAGTGGGGAAACTCTCTGCAGTATGGACAGCAATCCTCAACTCAAGAAACAACTGAGTCTTTGCATTCAGCTGCCCCAGAGGAATACAGGAAAATGACAAAATGAAAGAGGAAAATGCAATCTCAAACCTCCAGCCCATCCCAAACAAGTCTAGGAGACATGGACATAGTAGAAAATGTAAACCATAAACCTGAAACTTCTGAAATGACAGCAACTGAAGTAAAGAAACAATTCCATGAAGCTATAAAGGAACTCAGATCAGAAAAAATCTTCCAGGTAAAAGAAGAAATGATAAACATAATGAAAGAAATGCTGAACACATCTAAAAAAAAGTATAGTTTAAAAATATAGGAGCACAGCAAAACAGTGGAACCCTTGAATAAACAGTATAAGAAACAACTAGAACACATGAAACAGATTCAAAGAGATATCCAGGAAATCAAAAATTCCATCCAAAGTGGGCCAAACTGCCTCAATGAATGTGAAGATAGACTTCCAGACCTAGAAGACAAGATTGCAGTGAACAGGAAAGGAAAGATCTTTTTAAAATAACAAGGAATCAGGAAATAACATTTCAACAATTACAAGACGATGCAAAGAAAAACAATGCAAGAAACAAGAGTCAAATAAATAATAACAAAGAGCCCAAAACAATGACAATGTAGACTTTCAAAATAAGGTGGTAGGAACATAACATTTTGTTGTTTTGCATAGTTATCTTCTAAACTATTACTCAAATTACCAGATATAGACGTGCAAAATTGATCAAATCCTATGAATGTTAACTGTTTTGTGCCAAGAACTAATACGATTAGTAGTATAATCATCTTAGTAATCTTAAGTGTATATATACAAATTTATATCTTTTTTCTTTTCCCTTCCTTCTTTTTTTCTTTTCTCTATCTGAGTTAATGTTTCCTCTTTGAGCAGTTTTAGACCCTTTCACATTGAAGGTTTAGTATCTTATTTACTCTTTCAGTTTCTTACATTAGGGAGACAATACGGTATTTACACATGTGAGTTTCATTTATTTCACATAGTATGGTCTCAAGTTGCATCCATTTACCTATAAAAGCCTCAATGTGATCTTTCTTTATAGCTGAGTAGTACTCCATTGTATAAAAATACTGCATCTTTTTTATCTAATGGGCATTTGGGTTGTTTCCGAGATTTAGCAGTTACAAATTGTGCTGCAATAAACATGGTTGCACATATATCATTGTGGTACGATGTTTCAGTTCTTCTGGGAAAATGCCCAGAAGCAGAAAAGTTGGGTCGAATGTGACCTCCAGTCCCAGCTTTTACAGGAACCTCCACACGGATTTCCACAGTTGTTGCACCAGTCTACTCTCCCACCAACAGTGCAGAAGAGTTCCTTTCTCCCCACAGCCTCTCCAGCACTTTTTATTGGTGATTTTCTCGATCCTGGCCATTCTTTCTGGAGTGAGATGGAATCTCAGTATTGTTTTAATTGCATTTCTCTATTGACAAATGATGCTGAACATTTTTTCATGTATTTGTTTGCCATTTGTATTTCTTTAGCATCTTCTCAGATGCCCATTTTTGGATTGGGCTTTTGAATTATGGGGGCCTGATTTTTTTTTAATTCTTTATATGTTCTAGATAGAAGTCCTTTATGTGAGGGACATGTGGCTAAGGTTTTTTTCCCAATTCATGGGTTTTCTTTTCACTCTGTTAGAGATTACTTTTGACATGAAAAGACTTTTTAATAAGATGACATCCCGGTTATTGATTCTGGAAAGTACCTCCCGTGCAGTTTGAATTTTGTTCATGAATTCTCTGCTTCATGAGAGTATGTCTTCAAGACTCCTATGTCTTCAAGATTTCTACCTACTTTGCGTTCTAGCAGATTTAGTGTTTCTCTTTTAATATTTAGATCTTTGATCCATTTTGACTTAAGTTTAGTACATGGTGATAGGCATGGATCTAGTTTTAGTTTTCGGCATTTGGAAAGCCAGCCTTTCCAGCATCATTACTAAAGAGGCTCTCTTTCTTCCAGTGAACAAGTTTGGCCCCTTTGTCAAAGATAAGATGGCTGAGAGTGTAGTAAGATACAAAATCAGTGCACAAAAATCAGTAGCATTCTTCTATTCCAATAATGGACCCACAGAAAAAGAAATAAGGAAAGTAATTTTATTCATGGCAGCTTTAACATATATTAAATATCTAGGAATCAACCTAACCAAGGATATCAAAAACTTCTATAATGATAACTGCAGCACTCAGAGAAAAAGAAATATCATAACGTTAGGAAATGGAAAGAAGGCTCCAGTTCCTGAATGAGCAGAACTGATGTTGTCAAGTGACTTTACTAAAAATGGCATAAAATTTAATGCAATTCTAATCAAAATACCAACAGCATGCTTCCCAGAACTAGGAAAAAAATTCTAAAATTTATGAAGGACTGGGTGTGGTGGCGCACACCTTTAATACCAGCACTCAGGAGGGTGAGGCAGGAGGATCCTTGTGAGTTTGAGACCAGCCTGGGCTACAAAGTGAGTTCAAACCAGCCTGAACTGCACAATGAGAGGCTGTCCCAAAAAATAGGGCCAGGGATTTAGCTCACTGGCCTAAATGTTTGGTATCTTTGGCCAATATGGAACTGCAAATCAGGATACTGAGATTGCACTTTACTCTAGCAAAAATGAGTATCAACACGGACCCAAAAAGCAATCAGTGTTGGTGAGGGTGTGAGGATAAAGGAATCCTTCTATGTTATTGGTGGGGAGGTAAACTAGTATCACCACTGTGGAAATAAGCAAGATCACTGAAAACACTAAAAATAGAAATTCTATTTTACCCAAAATTCCTCTTCTATGTATCTTCCCAATAGAATTAAACATCAACATATTAACAGTAATACATGCATGCCTATGCTTCTAACAGTGCAACTCACAATAGTTAAATTATGGAACAGTCTACTTGCCTATCAGCAACAAATGAATGGATAAAGAAAACACAGTATTAGTAATTCTTAAAAGATAAATTTGAGTCATTTGTGGGATAGTTCATGAATCTTTATAGTGCTAAGTGAAATAAATCAGACACAGAAGATTAAGTACCACATGAGAAAAATAAAGGACAGATGTTAGATAACAGAGATGTAGACTCTTTGGAGGGGGAAAGAGGATCTGGAAAGGGGGAAAATAAATACATATATTGCCCAAAATAAATATAATTATTCAAATATATACTAATAAAACTTCAAGGAAGAAAGTGACAAGGACAATGGTACAATTGTGTTTAAAGTGAAGGGAATTTTTTCAGAGCCATTAATAGCAATGTGTCTTTCACTCTGATGACTTTTTTAGTTAAGCACTCAAAAAAAAAAAATCTAGACCCCAAGAGGTGACATGACCAAAACAAAACTGAATGTGCAGTAATATAGCCTTCTCTTGAATTTGCAACCTAGATTCATGTTACCTCCATGATTTAAGAAAGCTCAAAACCTGAATTTGAATAAGAAAGAATAGTCTCCAGCAGAAGCAAAGGTAATTTTTCGTAGGTTAGTGATATTGTTCTAGGCTTCCAGTTATTTTTCTGTTCTTCTCTTCATACTAATGCTACATTCAGTACCCAGTCAAAGCAAGTAAACAGGAGAAACTAATCCTCCATGACTTCAGACATTGTCATACAGAGAACAATGAGTCTGGGCTTGCTGTGTTTAAAGAAATAAACAAGAAATTTATCAAACTTCAGGGGATAACAAACTGCATTTTAAAAATTAATCAATAAATAAACTTCTGGTCTGAAAAATATAATAACCAAATTAAATATAGGTATCTGAATAGAACAGATAATTAGACACACACGAATAATCAGTTACTGAACTGGAAGCTAAGTAGAAAAAATTATTTAAATTATTAAATTATTATTAAAATTATAGTTTAGAGAGACAAGCTGGTGGAGGACTCAGTAAAAGAAAGTGGGATGTATGGAGAACATAAGCAAAATGTCTAACAGATATGTTATCATCTTTCCAGAATAAGAAAAAAGAAATGTACAAAGAAGATATTTAAAAGAGATAATAGAAGTGCATTTTTAGATGGAAAAAAAGGTATCAATTCACAGGTTAAGGAATGTTTACCAGTCTTAAGTTACATGGTAGCAAAATTAACACCAAAATCAAAGGGAAAAGGCACAAAAGGAGGGTTTGAGGATTGGTTAATTATCCAGCTTGTTTTGGAGCAATTCTCTTGCTGGACAAAAATTTAAAAACTGGAGTCAGTTTAAATTCATCAGAGAACTAATTAGTTTACAAGGATTTGTGAAGCCAAATTTTTAGGAGAAAAGAGATACAAAATTGTATACTTGGCATTTGACACCACTTTTCCACTAGAAGTATTTTCTAATTTGAAAAAAATATCTGATTGTCAAAGTATCTAAGTAGATTATGGACATTCCCACAGTGCTAACAGAGATAAAGGCTGAGTTCAGTATTTAGGAAAGAGGCGAGGACAAAGTAACAATTGTCAACGTTAAATAGGGACCCCAAGGGTAACACACTAGGTTTAAAAAGTGATCCAGAAACACGGATACCTTCACAAAGACTAAAACTGAGCCTTAATTTAATCTAATCTCTAACTGAAAACTGAATTAAGTTGATTTTAATGTAACTCAAAGCCCATTTGCTACCAACAGAAAAGTAATTCCTGTCTGGAAGAAGATAAAATCACACAAAGCCTTGAGTAAACTGCAATCTTTTAGTCACCACAAAAGACACTTGATACAAAATAACAGATTATATTTTCAATTAAGGTACAGAAAGTAACTAGAGACTATTGCTCCCACACTAACAACCAGAAAAAGCCAGATAAACTATGAATAAAATCATGGTCTCTCTTCTTATCACATCAGAGTGCTAAGTACTGTCTAAATAGGAAAAGATAAAGAGCCAATTTATAGAGTGAAGAGATCTATGACTGCCCTCAATTCTATTAGGTCAGCAAGATAGTGAAAACTATAGAAGGAGGTAAAGCAAAAAGAGTTGAATTTTAACACATTCAAAATAGCATGGATTAGCATGATGGACTACAATCCCAGGAATTCATAGACAACAGGTAAGCACAGTCATTCGAATACCGTCTCTAAGAAGACAGTGGACCAAACAACAGGGTGGAGGAAGAGAGCATAAAGAGAACTCTTCCAATCACTCTGGGCTTCATAGCATGTGGCTGCTGTATAGGGACCAGAGTAGGAACTGAAAACCAAGGAGAATTCCCCAGTTGCCCAAAATATCTAAGGTAGAATGATTTCTCTTCTGGTTCAGAAAGTTAGAGATTGGCCAGCTGAGCTTAACAGCTGCCTGAAGACTTGCCTGTATTCAAATCTCAAATCCTAGACTTTGCTAAAGAAAACATTTGATTCTAATAAAAAAAAAAATGAGAAGAGAACAAAGCACCCAAGCCCCATGACACAATGTTAAATGTACCACTGTACATGAAACTGGAAACCCAGATAGACACAAGGTAGACAGTGAGGACAAGTTTTTGAAGAAAAAATAGTGAAGTTTTTGAAATTGAAAATGACATTAACTCACAGACTAAATAAACTCTGAGCTGGATAACAAAACAAACAAACAAATGAAAAACAAAAACATTCAAATACAAAATAATTTCATCATTGTAAACAAAAAAAGAGACATCTTAAAAGCCAACAGACAAAGGTATGTATTTTTTAATTTAGGAAACATTAATGGTTCATCTGTCATCTAAAATAATTAAATTATAATTCATATATTTTAAATTATGCAAGGAAAAATCTGTCTACATACATAAATTCTTTAAAATCTGAAAGCAATATGAATAAAATTCATATAAGCAAATATAATAGAATTTCCATTTGATTGGAGAGAAATGAAAAAACATAGACTCTGAAGAACTAGGTATCTTGATGATAAAGAGTAAATATATGATTGATAGCAACATAAATCTACAAACAAAGTAATAACAATGTATTAATTTGTTCACAGCATATTTCAAAATAAAATACATGATATGAGCACAATGTGCATAGGCTAAGCAGAATTCAACTGATAGGAATTCTAATGTGGTTTATTAAATATAATAATATTGTGAACAAAGATATCTGTATATTCATATTTTAATGGTTAGAGAATCCATTTAAATAATACTAAGATACATAGCTCAGAGTCAGTGCAGAAGATAAAATAGAATACAAAACATAAACAAAGAAAAACATCCCTCAGAAAAAGGTAAGAATAGAGAAAAAGAAATAGCAAATATATGTGAGAAAACAACATTAGGATTAAGTTAAGTAACAACAGTAATGATATTAGGTGTAAATAAATTAAAAAGTTCAATTAAAAGACAAAAATTATCAAATAGAATTTAAATAAAACCCAAGTGTATGGTATTTTCATAAAGCACAGGTAGAAAAAAAGACAAAAATAGGTGAAAAGAAAAAAATACAAAAGATACAACATGCAAATACTAAACATCAGAAAGCTAACGTGACTATACCAATTTCAGATAAATTAAATTTCAAGAAAATGAATATTACCAAAATAAAGATATATATTTCATAAAGGTGAAAGGACCAATTATTCTATTTATATTCATCTAATATCACAACTTTAAATATGTGAAACAAAAGATGCAGAAATGAAAGAAGAAATTTCAATAATGACTAGAGTTTTAAACAAATATGTCTCACTAATTGTTAGACCAAACAGACAAAAATCAATAAAGATTTAAAAAATTTAAGCAATATAAGCAACTGAACTGATTTATAGAAAACTCCACTCACTAGTTCCCCATTATTTTCAAAAATGCCCAAGATATTTACCAAGATAGACCAGATATTAGGCCACATACAGTGATATCTCAGTTGTTAAACTCAGTTTGTTCCAAATTTGTGTCCGAATACCTAAAAGTTCAAGAATTGAATATTTTTCCCATAAGAAATAATGGACTGAGGTAGGCGGAGCATTGTGTTTGAGGCCCTCTTGGGCTACAACATGAGCATGAGGTTGGCCTGAGCTACATAGTGCGACCCTGCCTCAAAAAACTAGGGCCAGGAGTTTGGCTCAGTGGCTTGGTTCTGAGGTCCAGCAGCTGCACTTATAAATTCATTTTTACAGAACTTTAACAAATTTTACAATGATTTCTTTCTTTAACACTTGTGGTTCTCAGTTTTACTTAGCGTTACTGCTGGTGTCACTAACTTTCTTTGGAGCTAAGGTGATGATAGTTTATGCAAATAAAGTGCAAAAAGAAAAAACACCACAATGAAGAAAGCTTTTGAGCACTAACACAAGTGCTGTATGTTGTCTGGGCCAGAGCAGTGCTTAGACTGAAGCTTCCTTCACCCCTTTATGTCCACAGTGAGATGCAACATGTGACTCACTCTGCCAGTACAGAATTTTTCGAGTCTGATTTTTGGTTCAACTATGGAACAAAGTTACAAACACTGAGCAGATTTTTTTTTAACTTTGGTGTTTGAATAGTGAAAAGTTCAATCCTGAAACTGTTTGACAACTAAAGCATAACTAATCTCAATAACTCTAAAAAGAATGAACTCATCAAAAGTGTGTTCTCTGATTAGAATGGAATTAAACTACAAATTAGTAACAGTTAAATACCCAGAAAATGCCCCAGCATTTTAATTCATTTCTAAGAAATAAATAAATCAACAAGGCAACCCATGTATCAAAGAAGAAATAATCAGGAGAATTACTCAAGTTTCTATTATGATAAAATATCTGAGAAGGAGGAAAGACTGATTTTTGCTTACAATTTCAGAAGTTTCAGTTTGTGGTCACTTAGCCCTATCGCTCTGAGTCTGTGGAAAGGCAGAGCACAGTGGTGGGGTCAAGAGGTAAAACAAAACTTCTTACCTCATGTTGGTCTGAAGCAGAGAGAGAGAGACAGACAGACACAGACAGAGAGGAAGGGGGAGGGGCACTCTCTTCAACTAGGTCCTGCCTTCTGTAGTTTCCACTACCTCCCAATCGTCCATTCGGTTTTGAACCCATCAATGAATCAATTTCTTGGTGAATCTAGAACCCTTATGATACAATCACTTTTCCAGAGCCCCACCTCTGCATTGGGGACCGTGCTTTCAATACATAACCCTCTGGTCAATATTTCTAGTCAAGGAAGTAGAGGCAGAGAAAATACAGAGAGAGGGGTCCAGTCTGCCATGCTCACCACCCTGGGACCTTGTTGCATGTGAGTTGGCTGCAGTGGGAAGAAAAGATACTTGGTTTTCACGAGGCAAAGATGTACTGAAGTAATAGAGGGTTACATTTGCAGAGCTAAGTCCTCCAGCTCTTGACTAACAGTAAAGTCTGTGAAAAGGACTTCCAGAGCTGTTTGGGTTTCAGGAGACATCTGTAATGCCTGTGTTCTGCTTATAAAAAGATGGAAGAAGTTGCAAGCAACAAAACAAAACAAGCCCACTGGGATCCTATGGCCAGTGCAAGGGCAGGACCCAGTCTAAAGACTACACTGAAACAAAAGAAAATGAAAACCCTATCTGGAAACAGGAAAGCAACCAGCTCAATAAACTGTAGATGGAATTTTAAAGGTCACAGTTTTGATGCTCACAGTACCACTTCAAGTGTCTCTCCTGCTGGATCTACTTGCTATGGTAACCAATCAGGTGACAGCTCAGATACAGAGGTGACTTCTGGCTTTAACAGAATACCAGCTTTCTACTTTTCCTTTTAAAATGTTATACACTGGAAAAGACAGAAAGTACGTTATGAGATTATCTGTAAAGGCCGTTTTGTGGAGGTCCACACTGACACATATCTCATCGAGTAGTACTGCAGCCATAGTAAAGTGGTTGAGAAGAATCCCAAGGAGCAGGACCCAAGCCTCTGTCTATCTCCACTCAGGAGTGGTAACTGAGGGTCACATGGACAAAAACCAATTTCAAAAGACCACAAAGCGAACGATTGCTTTTAACTTGAATATCTGCTATTGTCCCAAAAGACTTTCCTTAGAAGAGTTTTGAAAAGGTCATTTTCCTTCAAATTCCACAAACTCTGAAATCATGTCTAGCTTACTAAAAAAAACATGAACATAATATTTAAGAGGCTGAGTGTTTTTAAGAAAAGAGACTGTTGCTGCAAAGTGCTTTTTAAGTCCTTTTTTTTTTTAAACAAATCACCTTCTAATGACTGAAATGAGGAGAATTTTAGGGGATGGAGATGGGATTTGTTATAAAACTAACCATATGTGGTTTTAGTCTTTTCACACTGAGAATTAATGTTTGGGGCATTTTTAAAAATGAGCGACACGTTTGTTTTCCTTCATGATAAATTTGCCATAACTTATAAATATGACTTACTCCTAGAGGTAGTTGCTAATAATTTTCAAATATTGAGGTACTGCCAAGGCTATGATGATTCAAATTTGTAGCACTAAATATTAAGCAGAACAGAGTGATATTTTGCAAATATTTTAGAGGAAGTGATTTCTAAATATAAAGGAAGTTTGATTGTGTGTGTTGTATCCTATGTCACTTCCCTTCATATTAGTATTTGATAAAGATTTTAGTTTGTGTGAAACTTCAAGCAGAATCAAATCTCTTGGAGAAATGGCAAGAATGTAGGACAGACAAGATCTCTATGAGTTGTACCAAAGCATTCCAGCACAGCGAAGAATGTATGCTGCTAAAAATGTTAGTCAAGGGCTGGGGGTCTAACTTAGGGGCACAGCGTGAGGTCATGAGTTCGATCCCCAGTACCAAAAAAAAAATGTTAATCAATCGAGGAATGGATAAAAAAGATGTGGTATTTTTATACAATGGAGTACTACTCGGCCGTAAAGAAAGATTAACTTGAGGCTTTTATAGATAAATGGATGCAACTAGAAACTATACTCATAAGTGTAATAAATCAGACTTGCATGTGTAAACATCATATTGTCTCCCTAATGTAAGAAACCAGAAGAGTAAATAAGATCCACAAGGTACAATAGATGTTGTGAAAGAGAAAGCAACTGCTCAAAAGGAAATAACTGGGATTGGGGAAAGGAGAAAAGAAGGAAGGGGGAAAATATATAAAATATATATATATGCAAGGTAGCTAAAATGATTTTACTACTCATTCTATTAGTTCATTGAAAGGAACAATTAGTGCTTATATCATTTGATCAATTTTACATGCCTATACGTGGTAATCTGAGCAACTATTATGAAAATAACTATGCAATATAATAGCCATTGTTAGTTTTCTATCATCTTGTTTTGAAATTCTGTATCATTTTTATTGGTTTTTTTTTCATTCTCTTTAAAACAAAGAAAAAGTTAATCTGTATGCATGTCCTCAGGATGGCACAAAGCAAAGGTTGCTGTCGCTTGGACATGTCTCTTGGAGGGCTTGCCGCATGTTAAATAATTGATTTTGTTTGTATTATATGACTGGTGGCTTCACTGAAATCTGCACAATTCAGTTTTAGCTCTGGATTACTTTAGTTGACATTTGTAAAGGTTTTATCTGTGTGGAGTATGTATTTGACTTGTTTTGATCTACTAAGGTTGTTAGAGTTTTTTCTACTCTATTTAAAGTAAAGCTTAGTAGAAGAAAAGAGGTGTGTGTTAACACTAAGTGGGTTGGTTTGGGTTTGGTATCTTTCAGTTAGGCTTTCTGAACACTGGGATATGTCGAATGTGGAGCTCTTCAATTCTAAAACATTCATTAAAAGCCTTTCATTTTAACCCAAACCAAAGTACTCTTTTTGCCTCTTTTCTAAAATTTCAGGAAGAAAGTCACACCAATTTGTGCTTCTCATAATGGAGGAGTATTTTCCTGCCTTATAATATAAATATGACTGTGATTCTTTTTAAAACTAGATTTTAAAAATTAGATAGTATCACAGTAAGAAGTGTGCCAATTTTTGTGGGAACACTAAATTTTATAGTTCTCAACTTAAACAATTTATATTTTTTCCTTTGGGAAAAAAACCCTACTTACTACCAGCCATCATGTGCACAGACATATAATGAGTGGGAGTGACTCTGCGACAGTCTTTGAGGTATGTTACAAGAATCTAGCCATTATCATCCTCTTGAGTCATTTTGAAATTTTTCTGGTACATTTTGGCTGTAGTGTTGGTGGTAGAATGTACAATAATATTAACCGTATCTACTTATTTATATATTTATTAGTAGACATCAACCATTCTTCTTTTGCCCGTATCTACTTATTTATATATTTATTAGTAGACATCAACCATTCTTCTTTTGCCCCTTCCACTTCTTTTTGTCTATAGGATGTACTGTATGTAGTTACCTACTTTGCATTAATATACATCTACAAATCTTGTTAGTACTTTTTATACCATTGGATATTCATAATCAAAACACCTATGAGGGTATTGAACAGATTTAGTATTATTAGAATTTTTTAAAAAATACATGAGCCTTTGTGGAAGGTATCTTATCTAAACTCTAATGCCAGAGAAATTAGAAATGTGTTACACTAAGCACTCATAGAAGCAAATCTGTGAAATGTAATTAACACAGTACTTTAAAAGAAATTTATAACTTTAAATACTTATATTAAAGATGAAAACTTCTTAAATGATCTAACATACTATCTTGAGAAATAAAAACCAGGAGACCATACAAAAGCAAATATATAAATAATTAAAATAATAAAAGCATGCAGAAATTGGTGAGGTAGTAAGAGACAATGGAGAAAATAAACCAGAAATTCTTACTTTCAAGTAATAAAATTGATAAATTATCAGTGAAAGTGATCAAGTAAAAATAAAAATTTATTAATAAGAAGGGGAAAAGTAAGCATATAGATTCTAAAGACATCAATAAAATAATAAACTATGGTAGGAGCAATTTTGCCTAAGTAAATTTAAGAATTTATACATTCTTCACAATTACTTGAAACACATGACAAATCTGACAAAAGAATGAACAAAAACTCTCATTTCCTCCATGTTAGTAAAATACACATGCACATGCTTTCAATAGATTGAAGAGGAGTAATATGCAAAAAGTGGACTATATATAAACAAGCATGGTTTAACACAAAAATACAAGATTGATTTAATATTCAAGTCAACTACTATATAAACAGAATAACAGGAAAAACATGATTATTGTAATAAATGTAAAAAAGCTTTGATAAGACATTTATAATCAAGATCAACATATAAAAGTGAATAGTACTTCTGTATACTAGCAATAAATAATTAGAAAATAATTTTTAGAATCATTTACAAAAGTATTAAAAATTATCAGAAGCCTAGAAATAAATGTTTAAAAATTTATGCAGAATTTCTACATTAAAAAAATAGAATATTTTGGAGGAATTACAGAAAATTTAAGTATATCATATTCATCAATTAGAAAACTCAATGACATTGGAACACTTAGGCTTCCAAAATTGATCCACAAATTCAATTCAATTCTAAACAAATTCCAAGCAGATACTTCTGAAGAAAGAGAGAAATTTTTCTAAATTAATATGGAAATACTGAGCTGGGTATGGTGGCACACGTCTTTAATCCCAGCACTCGGGAGGCTGGAGTGGGAGGATCATTGCAAGTTCGAGACTGGCCTGGGCTACAAAATGAGTTCAAGGCCAGCCTGAACTGCATTGTGAGACCCTGTCTCAAAAAATAAAGGGACAGGGATTTAGTTCAGTGGCATAAGCTCCTACCTGGCAGGCGTGAGGTTATGAGTTCGATTCCTGGTAAAAAAAAAAAAAAAAAAAAAAAAAAAGGAAATACTAAGATCTATAAGAGCAAAAAAATGCTATTATTACAACATTAAAAGACATATACTACTTGATATCATTGTTTGGTACAGCATGACAGTGTTGTAAGAGCAGAATATTAAACAAACAAAAGAATACAGAGTTCAGAATTTAACCCACAGATACTCAGTCAGTTGAATTTTGGTCAAGATGTCTCTCAGATCAATGAGGAAGGGAAAGAGTTCTCTGCAAAGTAATGTTTAAGAACAGGAGTTCAAGAAGTAGGATTCCTGTACGGGAAAAAATAGATCCCATAACTGACATAAGAGAAACAAACAGAGATAGACAAATATAAATTAATTTCAAGTGTTAATGGTATATTTGTTAAGATAACAATTATTCCAGATTTTAAGCTAACTCTAAATAAATTTAAAATCATTCAAATGATGCAAAATGTCTTCTTACTATGATACTTTAATTAGCAATCAACAGCAGAGGGTATATCTATGAATATTTGGAAAGCAAGCAACAAATAATGATTTATGGGTCAAAGAAAAATTATAAGGAAAATTGGAAGTGCTTTTACTTGAATGAAGAAAAATAAACTTGTACTATTCATACTCTATGAAAGCAATAGTTAATAGGAAATGTGTTTTTAAAAGTAAAAGTCTTCAAATCAGTGACTTAACAGGAGAAGAGTAAACTTTTTTCTTCTTTTGTTTTTTGAGACAAGACCTCACTACATAGTTCAGGCTGGTCTTGAACTTACTATGTAGCCCACCCTTGCCTAGAACTATTGGTGAGCCTTCTGTGCCAGCCTCTGAATGCTGGGATTAGAGGCATGCCCACTATGCCCAATGGAAATAGTAAACTTTTAAAAATAAACAACCAGATAGTAAATATGTGCATTGGTTGATCCTGTGTCCCCCCAAGAACTCATAATTTGGATGGGGTTGAGTCTGGCATTCATGATTGGTTTGTTGTTTAGTGCTGGGATTGGTGGTGTGAATGCTGTACCCACCCAGGAGTGGAGCTGACATACAGTGTAAGGGCAAAAGGACCGTAGGTCTTCTCTCTCTCTTGCTGGGTCTGTGCACCTTCCTGTTTGGTGGCTACCATGGATGGCAACCCTGCCATGTCACGCTGCCTTGGAACCAACTGAGTATGGACTGAAACTCCCGAGAAACTGTAAGAAATAAACCATTCTTTCCCTAATTTTGGGAGTCAGGTATTTTGTCTCAGCAACAAGTAAAAAGTAACTAAAACAATATGTTAGGCCATGTGGATCCTATAAGGTGTTGTTGGAAATACAAATTACAAGCACAGTGAGATATCACTACGTATCAAATAGAATGGCTAAAATTTAAAAGAACCAAAAAAATGCCAAGTATGGGGAATGTTGTGAACAATCAATACTCTCACACACTACTTGCAGAAAGACAAATAGAATAGTCAATTTTGAAAAACAGTTGGGCAATATCGTATTAATTTAAAAATACATTTCCCCCATAATTCAGCAATTCTACATCCAAGTGTTCTCGTCAGGGATTGAAAGGAAAACAATTTAATACAGGACATATAAAATTTGTAGAATTATTTTAAAATAATCACCCAAAGAGTCAAATACAAAAAGTGCAGGGAATCTGTCCATACACTAAAGACCACCAAAAAATTCATCTGAGGGCCCAGATACCACAGCAATGTCCTGCATGAATTCAGCTGAAGACCTAGAACCCATGACAAAGAAAGCAAGTGTATTTCATGAATCTGCACTAGGAAGGCCCAAAGGTCAGCAGTGGAAGCTAGAAAGTCAGAGCCAGCAGGATGAAGGATCTGTGCCAGTAGGTTGAGGGTTCTGCACTGGAGCCAGGAAGCGATGCTCAAAGTAAGGACCACAGCTCGCCATGAAAAGTACCACAGCCATCCTCAGCAACAACGAGTCCCAAGCTCCTCCAGTGATGAGAACAGCTGAGTTCATATCAGGAAGACAGCATGAGAAGTTTCTCCTGGAGACTGAACAGCACACCGTCTTCCCCTGTGGACCCAGGAAGCAGTAGAGACAAGAGCTCTCCCAAAGTGAACTGCAGCCATTCGCAGCTACAACAAGGTCCCCAGCTCTTCTGACAATGAGAACAGCCAAATTCACATTAGGAAAGAAGCTTGACAAGCTCCTCCTGGAGAACTAGTGGTAACAGGAGAACCAATAACATCCAGGAGAACCAACAACACTACTTTTTCCTCTCCAGTTCTCCCTTTTATGTCAGCAACAGTCCTCAGGTGGGCCATTCACATCCAGCACTATGCTGATACAGTTCAGCTGGTATTACAAATTGACCATCAGTTGTCAATCCACCACACCAGGGAACTGGAAATACAAATCCACAGAAAGACTGGTTCACAAAAATTGGAAAAATCTAAATGTTCACCTACTGGCAAATGAATAAACAGATTATAATAAATTTGTGCATTCAAATTCTAGCCAGCAATAAAAAGAATGAACTATTGATGTAAGAAACTGTGGACAAATGTCAAAACCAATGTACTATGTGAAAGAAATCAAACAGAAAAAGGTATAGATTGCAAAATTTGGTTTATATGGCATTCTAGAAAGAGCAACCTGAAAAAACAGAAAACACATTACTTGTCACCAGAAGCCAAGACCAAATGAAATAGAAGGAATTGACTGAAAAGAGGGACACTAAAACTCTTCATGTTGACAAGCGTGTTGCATTGCATATCTTGATTATGGTAGAGGTAATATGATTGTTCACTTCAGTTAAAATGCATCAAGCACATTTGTTAAAAATGAGAATTTTATTTTTTGTAATTATACCTTGACAAACCTGGTATTAAGCTTCATTTCACTTATAAAAATTAATACTGTATATATGTTTCACAGGCTTAAAGGAAAAAGAGCTATGTAGGATCTTGAAAAAATCATAAAAAAAAATTTTCTTAAACCTTGGGGTAGATAGATTACTTGCTCTAGATTGAAATGGACTAATACTAAAATAAAGAATGGATATGTTGAACTTCATAAAATTTCAAATTTATGATTATAACATCAAGATAATGAAATACAAGCTACAGACTGTTGACACTATATTCATAATATTTATATCTGATTAAGAATTATGTCTAGTATATGTAAATAATGTCTACAAACTAACATAAGAAATGACTCAAGCAAATAATTCACAAAAGATTTATGCACACATTTCACAAAAGAATAATATTACAACAACAACATAATAAAAAGGAATAGTATATAAATATAGGCAACAATATTGATTCATTAACTTTTAAAAAATCCTGTGCAGTACAAAAAAGTGAGTCCTGTACAAAAACACATACAGTGATATGGTACTTGATTATTTCGTGTTATTAAATCTCAACACAAGCAAACCAGGCCTATGTGGGATAGAAATCAGAATGTGTTTGCTAAGAGTGGGGGAGAAGGACTAAAGGAGATTTGCTTCCAAGGAAATTCTCTCTCCCTCCCTCCATATATATATATATATATATATAATGCATATATAATATATAATTTATAATTTATAACAATATATATTATATATAACAATATATATAATATGTAATGCATATATTGTTATAGAAATTTAAAATTTAGCTATACATATATAGAGAGAAATTGATTAATTGCATAACTTGAATAAGAAATGCCCAACCAAATTGGATCAGCATAGCTCTGGGTGTGGGTGAAGGGATTTACTAAAGACAGAAGACCCACGCAGAGAAAAGAAGAAGGAAAACTTTCTTCTGTTTCTTTGGAGAAGCTCCTCTTCACCTTCACCTTGGATGTTGTCTCCTGGTTTACAGAACAGAGTCTTCAGCTTTCCATTACATACCCTATGCCCCCTGACACTAGTTTTACTGGACTCTACAGTAAAATCTTCAACTAGATCCTTCTACTAGATCCTTTATATCTCCAGTGTGGAGAGAATTCTTTCAACTCCTTCACATCTGAGTCTGTGGACGGCCATTGTAAGCCTACCTTTTAAGTCCTTATGTATTTATGTACCTTGCGTTAAATCTGTTTTTCTAGTGAGCATTGAGTGATGTGTGTGTGTGTGTGTGTGTGTGTGTGTGTAGAACTAAATGCTTGCATCTATACTTTTTTATATCTATATTACACCTCTGTTTTTAAAAGCAAAATGAATTGCACCTGCTCTGGAATAAAGGGGTGAGAATCAAATATTTACATAGCTTACATAGCTTTCTGAAAGCTGTCCCTGTAGTAATTTCCTTAAAAAGAACTGGGAGAGCATCTTTGATAACAGGAATTTTTATCAGTAAGTGGTGTGGAATAATAGACAGTGTGCTCCCAGGAAACACCCTTTCAGTTATTCATTGCATATTGGAGGAAAACCATTTCAACTTGATAGAAGTTTTGATAAGGACTCCTGGCTAAACGCATGATCACTAAAGAGAGAATCTAGAGAAGTAAAATGTATATGTACTCAGGCTCTCTAAAAAAGTATCTGCAGTAAGAAAAAAAAATACAAGTTCTGATTCTTTACAAACTTTTCCACTTTTAAGCAAAGTTAAAAGCTCATGAAATTGAAAGTATGAAACATACCAATCATCTGTGCTTTCTAAGAGTAGCAATATAGTGTTTATCCTCCCAAAAATGAAATTTCTAAACTCAGACACTAAAAAAATTTACCCTGTAGGATGACTTGAAAAGTTGTTTATTTTGAAGCTCTGTAAAGAGAGTTTTAACTTCATTTACATACAAATTGCAAATTTAACAACTTTGCTGGCCAGAAAAAGGATGTAATACTTACCTTCATACTTTTCTATACTTGCCCTGGTGGACAGATTTATTGTAGATGCATTACTACAGATATTATTATCATTTGTGTTCTGAATACAAGAGAACAGATATTTTCTAAATATTTGCTTGTATATTCCTATATAACTAACAAAAAATTAATATTTGTAAGTATTATTATTCTCCTTTTACAATTAAGGAAAATGAAATTTAGACTAAATAATATTCCTAAGGCTAACTGAGCTAAGTAATGGTGCCAGAATTTTATCCCAAGTCTGTCTTCTCTCTTTACCTGCATATGTGGTATTTTACTTTCTTTTCTTTTACAAAAGATACACAATGGCTACCATAATGCCTCTTGTTATCTTATTTTGTATCCACTCTCAAAGTCATAAGTTTCCCCAAAAATGCTCACTCCACAGTTTCATGTAAATGTCTAACAAATGTAAATTAAACAAGTCCAAAGTGCTCTCTACCATCAGCTTCTGCTTCTCCCCATCTCATTTAACGGTAACACCACTCAGTTCATGTCAGAAAGTAAAGAATCATCACTAGTACCTTCTTTTCTTCACTCCTATCTGCTAGATTGAATTTATCATTCAGTTCTGCATACAAACACTACCTTCCATACTCACCTATCCCCACTACTGTACTAACCCAGCCAATTTTCTCTCTTACCTAAAATGCTGTTTTTCCCTGCTGCTACTCCCTACTCCCACTTATTTTTAAATTGCAGCCAAAAAGTTTTTAATGTGAACAAGTCACATTTATCCTCTACTGAAAACACTCCAATAATTTTCTTTTATTTATAGACTAAAATCCCAATTCTTCCCCATGACTCATCTGGTCCTACAAGAGATTCAAACACAATCTCCTACCATTGTCCTCATAATTCAGGGTTCTTTTGCTAGATTTCTTTCTATTTCTGGAAGATAGCAGGTTTGTTTTTCTGCTTCCTTGTTTTTATAGTTCTGATCCCTTTACTTTGAGTCCTCTTTTGCTAAATATCCCTTTCAGCCATTTATATCTCTGCTCAAATGTCACCCTTTCAGAGAAATATTTCATCACACCTGGTAAAACACCCAACTATATAGCTCTTCAGCTATGGTCTTACTTTTTCTTCCTAGCAGCATTTTTCAATTGTAAACTTACTTTTTGATGGTCTACTTTTTGTTGTCTTTATTCTTTTGCTTGGATAGGAGCTCTGTGAAAGATGCACTTGGCCCATCTTTACTATGGCGAAACATCAGAAAATACTGACTGGATGACTTTGAAGCCCATCTTTTTAATGACTGCACTGAAGTGATTCTTTAGCAACATCCTTGCATTGATTTGCTAGCGCAATTTATGGTACTTTAATAAAAAGTACCATAAATTTGGTGTCTTAAGACAGCAAACATTTGTTGTTTCATGCTTCTAGATCAACATATCAACCAGGCTGTGTTCCATCTGAAAAAGGTAGGGGAGAATCCTTCTTTGAGTCAGGTGTTCATCGGTCCATGGCAGTAACACTCCTATCTTTGAAACATTCTGCCTCACAGTGTTTACGCATGGTCTTCTCTGGGTATGCTTATTTGTCTCTTTGTCTAAACTGTCACTTTTTATGAAAACTCAGTCATATTGACTTAGGACCCTCTAATGATCCTAACTATGTTGTCTTAATGGTATTGCCTTTGTGAAGATTCCATTTTCAAATAAGATCACATTCTGAGGTAGTAAGATTAGAATTTCAGGCTTCCTTGGGGAGGGTCACAGTTCAAATCTGACAATCTTAACATCTGGCAATACGAGATATTGCACCTGAATTCCTGTTAGATGCACAGAGTGTTTCTTTCCTCAAATTTGCTCACTGGTAGCAAGAATTTGGAATGTACAAATGGAAATCAGACTCATGAAATAGTATATTATGGCTGACTAACTTTCTTTGAAACATTTTGTCCCTTGTTCTCCAATTGGATCTCTAAAACTTCGTGCAAAGGCCTGGAATATTTTGGAAACAATACATTCTGCCTCTTTAATTAAGTGGTTTCCTGATGAGAGGAACTTCTATAACTCAAGGCTGTTTACTCATTTCCAGTGCTTAATGATGACTCCTAAGAGCAGTGCATCAGAAAGGCAGTCTTCTTCATGACAGTTATGACTGGGAACCATTTGAATTTTAATTACAACATAATTGCTATTGTATGGGCTGTAAATTAGAAATCTTCTTTTAAATTAAAAAAATTGTTTACCATTTTTCCTAAATCCAAGTCAATACATTAGAGAAAAACTCAAATGTAAAATCATTTTATCATTTAACTATGTAGGCACAGCCATTTTACATTTTTGAAATTCATTTTTAGTCCTAGTAGATGTTCTACTGTAACTAGTTCAGAAAGTATTTTCAGACAACACAATTCTAAATCTGGGAGGTGGGATTTAGTAGGTCATAAATCCATTTTTTCTGTCTTTTGCAGAGTCATAGTGGTAAAAATCTATCATTATGACTCAGGAATTTTAAGGTCAAAATGCAAAATCAAGCTGCAGGGGTAACGAATAAAGGTGAATTCAAGATATTTGTGTTGGGAGATGAGCTGCCCTTGACAGGTGTTGTGACTGTGCCTCCTCTGCCATGAAGTGCTGAAGATTTTGGCCGTGGAGCTTCAAGTTACTCTTCATAGCAGAGGCATCTTCACACTACTTCCTTCAAATTTACTACCTCTGATTCTTAAAGAAGAAAAAGAAACCAAAAAAATTCAGAAATACATTATTTACCTTTTATTGCAAAAGTACTTCATCAGCATGTAATAATAATGTCTTCATAACCTTTATCAGAACATCAAAACTGGGAAAGCATTTTGGTCTACATTATCTCATTTGATCCTTGGCTGTCTCCCTTTGAGGTTGGCAGGAAGAACATACCATACCCATTTTTCAGGAGAGGACACTCTGGATCATGGAGACAAAGCATAGTTCTGAAGAGCGAACAAGAATCAGAGAGAGGACAAGATTCACAGGTTTATTCTCTGATACCAATCTTACTAAAGATAACTTCAGCAAGTTTCAGTTTTGTCGCTGCCTGAAAGCCTCAGATGTTTCCCAGCGTATGAAACATTACCTGCAACTAAACTGGTGTTCAACAGGTCTGTGCTGAAACATGAATGGATGCATGAACAAATAAATGCTAAGCATTTGCCCCAGTGCCTGGCACAAAATAGGTTCATGATAAACATTGGCTACTAACATTAAGGACTAATGATGGACTTAAGAGTTCTTGCTTTTTCTCTATTAGTATTTCAACTTATCTTTGAGGATGGAAGTTTTGATTTTATTGGATAGTCAGTGTAACTTAATTACAATGGCTGCTATTTATTTGAATCATTTTAGTTTCTCCTCCTACCAAAGAAGGGTGTGTAAGTTCTTCAGTCTTTTCATATTTATGGGATGTATCCCACAGATCAGGCACCATAGCAGGCCACGGAGGGACAGAAACCGCACTAAAGATAGTAATTAGACAAGATTTGATTACTAAAGAAGATTCATATGGCTTAATATGACCATGTTTATGAAGATTCAGTTTGTTGTAAGAAGAGGGTCCAAATATCACAGTATTGAAGTGAGAATTATATCCCAGGCAGAGGCTGCCCTGCAGTGAGGGGCCTGAAGAGCAGAGAGGGTTGAGAATTGACTGCCCTCTATTGGACCAGCAGGCTCATATCAGGACATGCTTCCTCTCCTTTAAGTCAGGAACTAGAAAAACACAAATTCCTGGGGCTCAGTAGGCCCTACATACAGTCTCAGGTGGAGATTAGTTTCCCCTGCTGGTCACATGGGCATATCCTTGCTATGTGGTTGGCCCCAATGACAGCCTTCAAAGAGTATTATTGGAACACATTGTAATCAAGAAACAAGGCTGATGATCTGGAATATGCCACCTGAAACTTGCCTTGGGCTCATGATCACAGAAGAACACTAGTAATCAATAGATTTCATTTCTTGACCAGGGGTCAGTGCAATAAAGAAAAAATCTCTCACTGCAGCAACACAGCTCAGGCTATGCCCAGACCTGCTGGAATTAATCAGCCTACATAGCTTGCTTCCTTGACTCTTGACCGAGGCCTTCTTATTCAAAGCAATCACTCAGCTGATGGCCAATTTTGGCCATAAAATATTGTAAAATCAGACAAACAATCAAAATGTTCAAATTCCAAACATAAGCAGCAAGGGGTTTGTAGAGACTTAAACAGACAGCTGTGCTGTCTAATAACAGTAATACAAACTTTGAAAGTTTTGTGATCACTTCATAATTCTTTTCCTTTATCAACCTATAACTTTCTATATCTAGAATATACATATATGGTGTGATTCAGAGTCACACGTTGTCTATCATTTAAAAAGTCTAAGTTGTCTTCAGAAGAATTTCCCTCCAGAGAGATAACACCTTGAGGGAACTATGATTGATTTACAGATGTATTTGATTAGCATCATCAGTACTATCAAAAGTTTTATTAACCTCTATAATGTTAGTTTCACTTATATTCTAGTCCCATATAGCAGAATCACAAGGCATATTTGGACAAAATGGTCAAAATGTCAGTCAGATATCATTATAATATATTATCATACAGTAGTTCTTGGAGGATTATAGGATGGAAAGTATGTCTCTGTGGTTGCAGGATTACAACCCTTTCGTAGACACAGTTGATTCCTTTTATAAGATATACTTTTTACATCAAGTATGCTTTATTGCCTCCACAGGTATTCTATTAAATAAAGCACCATTTAATACTGTCAGGCCATAGCTAAAGAGGGGTTCTTTACACAATCAAATTTCTTGTGTTTTTTCCCTATTCAAGTAAACTTAATTATGATAATAAGAAACACAGTGATTGGAGGCAATCTGCCTCTATTCTAATGTACAAAACTGGCCAAAGGACACCATTTTGTATGCAGTAAAAATGCTGTAAGTTTAAATTACATTGTACAGGGCTGGGGAACCCTGCTTCTCCCAGACAACCATATTAAATGAAAGCCACTACAGTGAATTCTTTCTTAATTACATAAAACATATCCATTATCTGGTTGCCCTTTAGAAAGTATACTGAAGATGCAAGTTTTTTTTTTTAATCTGGAGTTCTACCTGACCAAGAATTAAACCTGTAAATCTATCTTGGCGTTAAAACAGAGAGCACTGGACAAACTGAAACACAAAAACAAACAAAACTTATACAAACAGCATGGGTGGGTGGGGGCACTTAAAAGTAGACATGCTACATCTAATGTCATGAAGCAGCTTGGTTTCCTTTGCCAGATATCCTTGTGACTACATAGATTAGCCACAGTTTTCCAAAGAATTGGAACCAATAGGATTAAAAAAGAGTTAGCTCAAGTGATTATCCCACAATCTGGTATTTACAATTGGTATTGTGCTTACAGATTGAGTCCAAAGATCTGAGAACCAAAAGTGCTGACGACACAAGGCTGGCTGTGATGGTAGAAGAAGGTTAATGTATTGGCTCAAGTAGTGGGTAGCGGTGGGGTTCAACTTTCTTAAACATTTTTGTTCTATTCTAGCCTTCAATGAATTGAGTGGAGCGTCTACTTTATTGAGTCCATCAAATTAAATGCTAATCTCTTCCAGGAACACTTCACAGAAACACCTAGAAATAATGTTTAACCATATACCTGGGCATCCCCTGATCTAGTCAAGTTCATGCATAAGATTAATCATCACATAAAGTCACATTATTTGATTGCTATTTGTTCTCAGTCAGGCACTTCACAAATAGGACCCATCTATAATCATGAGAGACACTCTTTTCTAATGTGCATTCATAATTCCAGAGTTGCACAGTGGGGAAAGAATTAGCACATAATTGTGGCAATAAGGCCATTGTAGAGTTCCTCGGAAATTCAGCAGCAGAAATAGCCTTGGATCAGGTGGTCCCCATATCCACTAACCACTGATCCAACAGAACTGGGAGGAGGAAGGAAGACCTGACCTGACGGGGGCAGGATTGACAGATATCAAGCTTTTGCTTTTTTTTTGTTGTTGTTGTTGTTTCATTTTTGCTTTAAACAGGGTCTTGCTATGTAGTCCAGATCGGCCTTAAATTCATCATTTAGCAGCTCAGGCTGGCCTGAAACTTGCAGTGATCCTCCTGCTTCAGCCTCCCTTGTGCTGGGATTACAGGCCTGCACCACCATGCCCAAACTGATAGCTTTTTCTTGAATCTGCAGGTGGTGGTAGAGGGCCACTTATAGATGATAGGGTAATTTATGGTTAATTCTGATAATGAATGAAACTCTGGGGTGCTAACTCATTACACAATCCCAAGTAGTCAGTGCACCTCTCCCCAGTGTCTCAGTCACCTGAGGTTTAGCAATAACAAATCTGTGTTGCTCTTAAATGTCCTGGGCTGCAAATGTGCTGCATCAATAGGCTCAGCATGCCTATCCCTTCCTGGAAGATGCTAGCAACTGGTTGAGCACCATTTGTGATGGGGATTGGGAATTACAATGATCCCCATGAACAAGGAATTCCCAATAAGTGTAGGTTATAAACTTGCCTTGTTACATATCTTCCATCACTACTGACTGAATGGTTTAGTGAAGCCTTCCGACTGGCCTGACAGGATCAGTCCATGGCCCCGAGAGAGCACTAAGACAGTGAAACTTGAGATTATCTAGGGGAAATAAGAGTCTTTAGGTTTCCCTAGGTAAACCTATTGAAGAATCATTAACAAGAGAGAAATGACAGCACCCCTGGCAATTGGCCATTCACTGTGTGTTCTAAACACCTAAAAAGAGGGCCTGAGTACTTAGTGACCAGCACTTGCTCTAGCCACAAGGGGTTAGAGGATTTGACATCAACTCCACATCTCAGTAACTTGATGCAGTTATGCTTTCTTGCCTCACAGTCAGCTGCAGTTGAGTCTCAGGCATGGCTCTTCTGGAAGGGCACAAATTATAAGCTTAATAAAGACACAGTTATAGAATAGCAGACATAGACATATTACAAGTTAAAACCAAGTAATACTCCCACTACCTGTCATGTAAGCACCCTGCTAAATTCAGTCAGCCTTGACTGTCTGAATCTAGTTGCTTTTCTTCTGATAATGCACTGGGACAGTTTTACTATACCCAACTTGTATTTCCCTTAGTTAAAAGAATACATATTGTTTCCAACTTGCTTCAAAGACTTTGGTTGGGACAAAGCAAACCAGTCAAGGACATTTTTAACTTTGCTTGCTCCACTCAAACCCTCTCCCCTTGTCCCCAGGATGTTCCTACATTATGATAAACAATTCCTTTTAAGTGAATGTATTTAGAGTTATGTTGCCTGGAAATATGTGATTTAAATGCAATTCATGTAACCAATCATGTAATAACCTGTCATCTGCCTTGTACTTGCTGCTTGCAAACTGTATTTAAATTGAACTCAAGACTGACTCCTTGCTGGTGATTTATGAACTGTTGAGCATCCCCCAGTCCACCAGCATTATGATCAATAAAGTTGCCTTCCAGATTCCTTGGTGCAAAGAGTTTTCCATCTGGTTTGGTGTTAGTTTTTCTGCTACACTTAATAAAATGATGATTCAGGGACTCAAGTAGCAACTGTACTTTAATTCTCCAAACCTAGAGACTTTTGGGTTTATATATTTGATCAAATAAAAAGAGAAATAAAACATAACTGTTCAGATTCATGGTTAAAGGAGACAAAAGAAGAAATCCTTGTAAGTTATAGTTATCTGAAAATTTGAAAATATTACTTTGATCCCTGATTTAAATTGCTAAATGCTAATTGCTATTTACTAAACCATCACTCTGTAGTTGATATGACAAAGTTAAAATAAGAAACATAAAGAATTCCCTTATCTCACTGATTGACATCCCAAGTCTAGTATGACACAAAAGTTTCAAATATATATATATTTAAAAACACATGCTTTTCCATTTACTTTTGCAAAAAAAAAAACTTTGCAACACTGTGATAGAAAGATATTACATAGAAAAATGTCACTTTAATGAAAAGTCTTTTATTTCTAATTCTATGAAGCTGAACACAGAAGAGAAGAAAGCTCTTCATTGTCCTTATTAGATGTTGTAATTTGTTGCAGCTGCCAACTATAGCTAATACTTCCATGAAATTAAAAGAACTTTTCTTTGGTATAAATGCTCATCATTTAAAATCTTTTTTCTGTCTCTTTTATATACTTTCATTTAAAAAAATTTTGTGTGATCCAAGAATATAATGTCATTAAATGAGCCATTTGATTGAATTATGAGTTTTTTTGGATATAATAATTAATTACATCAGTCAATCAAATTTAATGGATCAGCAATTCAGTTACAGTGACAATTCAAGTAATAATACATATATTTCTTTTATTTTTATCTTTTTTTAAAGAGAAGAAAAAACAGAAAAATCAAGAAGCAAACAAATCAAGAAAAGAAAACAACAACTAAAGCCAAATGACAGCAACAACAACAACAACAACAACAGCAACAAAAAACAACAATACCTATATAAGTTTTCAAAACAGGATGATAGGAATTTAACAATGGTTGTTATATTGCATATTGTTATCTTCAAAATAGTTGCTCAGATTACCAGATACAGGAATAAAACAAAACAGTAAAACAGAACAAAACATTGAATTTCAAAAACAAGACAGAAGGAAATTCCCCACAGTTGCTATAACGCATATTGTTATCCTTCGAGTAGGTGCTCAGACTACCAGCTTCAGGCTTGTAAAGTCAACCAAAATGTACAAGCATTAAGTTATTAATTTTTTTTACTTCAGTTGCTATCATCTTAGCCTCACTTCCTCCAAATCAGTCCATTGCTTACTGGGGTGGGGGTGTTGCACCAGCTGGCTCATGGAAAGGTGTGGTTTGGCTTCTTGATTCTCCTCCCATCCCACATGGTGGCTGCCCCTGGCTCATGGAAAGGCCTGGTTTGACTTCTTGACTCTTCCTATTCCACTTGATGGCTGTCCTGGCTCACAGAAAGGCATGGTTTGATCTCCTGATTCCCTTCCTGTTTCCCATGTTGGCTGCGCCTGGCTCATAGGAAGGCATTGTTTGGCTTCTTGATTCTCTTCCTGTTCCCAATGATGGCTGCCCCGGCTCACAGGAAGGCCTCAAGCAATAATAAATAAACAAAATAATTAGGATGTGTCTATTTTTGCTGGCTATCATTACTAGACAAGAATTATCAGGATAGGCAAACATTACGCTGGATGAAACAACCTGAATTTACTTTAGAATGATTGTACATAGAGGGGACCACTTAGCAAATAAATGCCCAGCAAATTCAACATGATTTGTGTTGTCGCTCCCAAGTTGGCAGGTTCTTTAAGATCTGCAAATCTTGAGACAGTGTAACACACTTGCTTTACTATTCCTGCAGAACCCAAAGAAGGGTTTGTGTGTGTGTGTGTGTGTGTGTGTGTATATATATATATATATATATATATATATATATATTTGTGTGTATGTATATACATTTATATGCATATATATTTGCTTAATCAAAAAATAAAATTTAGGAAAAATGTTTTGAATTATAATTTTTATGTAGAAACAGCCTCTAGATCCCATATTTACCTCATCTTTATATTGACAGATTCTTACTGAATTTCCACTATATTTATGTCAGGCTGTACAATTTTAACATCTCAGAAAAGAAAACAAGCAAACACTGTTGTTTAAGATGTTCCAGGAAGCAATGAGTTAGAAACTGTCACATGTGTTGTCTTATGTAATCATTGGGTATCTGGATTAGTCATCTTTCTGTCACTGTGACAAAATGACAGAGACAAAAAGTTTATAAGGAAAAAAGGTTTATTTTGGCTCATGGTTTCAGAGGTTTCAGTCTGAGATCATTTACTTCTGTTGCTTTTGGACCTGTAATAAGGTAGTAGCATGTGTCAGAGAAAAATGCTCACTTCATGGCAACCAGGAAAGAAAGAGAGAGACAGAAAGAAACCAGGATCTCAGCATTCCAGCAAGTTCTAGTGACTTGACTTCTTTCCACTAGGTAGAACTTGAAGGTCCTACCACTTCTCAGTAATGTTTGAGGTTTGGGACCAAGCCCTTAATATACAGGCCTTAGAGGAACATTTAATATACAAACTACAATGACATCTGATAATGAAATGCTATTATTGTTTTCCCTATTTCACAAGAAAGCTGAATATCAGTGCTTTTAAGTAAACTTCTTGAGACAGAAGTGTTTGGCAAGTCAAGAACTCTCTTTGCAGCCTCGAGAACTCCATGATCTTGAAAATAAAGTTCTCTAACCTCCTGACCTTTACCCATCTTGTTTTTCTGCCCGCAACACTTTCCTGCCATTACATCCACACTACTTTCACTTCACCTTCATATTGATTCACATGTTGCTTGCACTGAGGAGCTTTCCCAACTCTACAAAATGGGAAAAGCCATTCTGACAAACATGGAGTAGACATGTTAACAAAGCAATACAGAAACCCTTGCTAAGGTAAGCCACTGAAATTTCAGTGTCATCTAATGCCAAAACCTACCTTAAACTATCCTGACTGGTAAGAAAGTGGATTGAATTCGCTAACAATAGATCTTGGATTAAAATAAAGAACTTCATGAATTCAAACTTAATGCTTGTAACCGTATGAAAGAAATTATGAATCTAGCAATTAAGCATCATAGATAAAACACTGGTGACCTGCAATATGCTCTGGAAATTATACTGACAATGTAAATAACATCACAGATTAAGGAGACCAATGAAAGTTATAAAAAGCAGTATGCCACAGTGATGCTGTGTTTAACTGCTAATGGCCAAATTGATTCAAATGGAGCTTTATGTTTTGAACAAGAAAAAAGTTTAGACACTGATTTTTTTGCACAATACTATAGGAATAATTTATTTAATTATAAGACTAAATGCAAGCTAATATCAGTTAATAGCATTATTTATATATAAAGTTACTAGTGTTTTGATTCCTTATTCTTGAGTAGTGATAATTAAGCTCATAGTCAATAGCACTTTCTTTTTCTTTAGTATTCATAATTTTATTTAGTATAGTGTTTAACGATTAAATAATAAGTGACAGGAATATATGTAGGATCAACTAAACAGAGAAGCCCCTGAAATGGCAACTAGAGTAAACCTTCATAATCTTGACCATCAACAAAGGACCAATTCAAAGTCATGTTTTGTTTGTTTGTTGTAAATTTTTACATCAAATTTTACTTTAATCAATGCCATTTTTTCAATCAAGGAAACTGTGTAATTAGTTTTGGCTTTGTTTGAAAGAGCATTGCATTTAAACAGACCTTAGATCAAATTTTCCTAGTTCTTTGGCTTTTATTTCTTCACTTTCAAGACACATGTAATAATATTTGTATTTCAAATTTGCTTTGAGGATTAAATAAATACTTTAGTATAAACTTAAAGAATCTGTGTACACAGATGAAACTTAATAAATAATGTCCTTGTGACTTTAAATATCCCCATTTCAAAGCTATGGACTTGTGACATGTTTAATGTCCTCTCCCACTGGACAGAGCCTCAGCTTCTTATTTTGCTAAATCTAAAATGTATGTTGCTATACTGGAAAATCATGAAGAAAAATGTTACTTCCCAAAGCCACCCTGACATGAACTAAATAATTCTAGCACCATGTTGTGGAAGAAATTTCTTCCTTTAAATATTATGCAGTTTGTAATTCACTCTTGATTTATTTCATGTCTAAGAAATTGGAGTTTTATTATCTAATCTGTTGAAATTTTGAAAGTTTAGGAAAAATCGAAATATTGAGACAATAGCACAATCTCAAGAAAATCAAACAGACATGTACTTTCTTTGTTCATTTATTTCCTTATTCAGGAAATACCAGTTAGATGCCAGGCTGAACCAGATGCTGTGTTAAAACCATGAATAAATCATGTTCTCTGTCCTTAAGGAATTTCTTAAGGTGCTAAAGGTAATTCAGTGGTCACCATCTTACCTACATACCAGGAGATTTATGTGCAAATTTAATTCTAAATGATCTAAGGCAAATTTTTATCCTCTAATTTTCTTTTTTATCATAATGCATCCTTTTTGATATACATTTGGTATATGTAAGATGATCAAGTATCTCCAGTAAACAGAGGATAAGTAAATTGTATAATCATTTAAAAATTATTGAAAAATATAGAAAAGTAGAAATGTAAAACATTAAATGCATTTTGAAAGTTTGCCCTTTGAGAAATCCAGTAGGAAAATAAGTATTTTCATTAGTAAAATCCAATTTGTAAAGAAACAAAAAACATGAGATTAAGAAGTTTATTAAAGGGCCTGCAAAGTTATTAAGTAAAATAAATGGTTTTTCAAAGCATCCTAAAAGCAGGTGACTATTTAGATAAACTTTGTCATTTCTTATTTTCAGCTTAGGCAGACTTGCTAGAAGTGGGAAAGAAAGGTCTCAGTTAAATACTAACTAAATCTTGAATCTTTGTGTTCCAGTTGTTAAATTTCTATCACTTTTTCCCTAACCTCTAGAAACTTCTTACAAGGAGTTTTTATCATCAAAGAGCATATTTTCAAACTTTAACCCCCTGTTTCTGCTTTTATACAGCAATTGTTATTTGAAAGTATCATCACAAATCACACTAAAGTGTGTAAGAAAATCTCCCAACCATTGATTTTGTCTTCTTTAACAACTGCATCCTCTGCTTCTACTTGCCTTCAGCATTTTGGGCATTGGTTGGTTGGTTGTTTGGTTGGATGGTTGAATTTTTTAGACAAGGTCTTGCCATGGAGTTCACACTGACCTTGAACTCATTATACAGTCTTGTCTGGCCTGGAATTTGCTGCAATCACCCTGCCTCAGCACCCCCAAGTGCTAGGATTGCAGGCATGCAACACCACATAGTCAGAGTTTTGAGACATTCCTGAGAACAAGGTTCAATTATATATTAATGAAGCTCTTCAGTCCCGCATTACCTAATGCTGTATGTCAATTGACCACAAAAACCTAACAGTTTAAAACAACAGTCACTTACTATGCCCACAATTTCTTTAGGAAAAGAGAGTGGGTTTAATTAGATCTAGCTCCAGAGCAGAAATTAGTGCAATTGAAACTAAGAAAACAATACAAAGAATTAGTGAATTGAAGAGTTGGTTCTTTGAAAGAATAAATAAAACTGATAAACCCCTAACCAAACCTTATCAAAAAGAGGAAATAAAAACTCAAATCCATGCAATAAGAAATGAAAAGGGTGAAATCACTACAGACCCTGTGGAAATACAGAAGGTCATTAATACCTACTATGAAAACCTTTACTCTCATAGGTTATAACACAGAAGAAATGGACAGATTCCTAGAAACATGATTACCAAAGCTGAATCAAGAAAATGTAAAACTGCTGAATAACCCAACTTCAGTTAATGAAATTGAAAACATAATTAGAATCTTACCAATAAAGAAAAGCCCAGGTTCTGATGTATTCACTGCTGAATTGTACAAAAAGTTTAGGGAAGACTTAATGCCAACACTCCTCAAATTCTTCAATGAAATTGAAAGGGAAGCAAGTCTCCCTAACTCATTCCTGGAAGCAAGTATTACCCTAATAGCAAAACCAGAGAAAGCCCCAACCAAAAAAGAAAATTACAGGCCAATCTCCCTCATGAACATAGATGCAAAAATCCTCAATAAAATACTGGCAAATAGAAAGCAACCAGTCATCAGGAAGATTATACACCATGATCAAGTGGGATTCATCCCAGGAATGCCGGGATGGTTCAACATATGCAAATCAATAAATGTAATACACTATATCAGCAGAGCCAAGGACAAGAATCACATGATGATCTCAATACATGCAGAAAAAACTTTCAATAAAATCCAACACTCATTCATGACAAAAACCCTGCAGAAAATTGAAGTAGATTGTTTCTACCTCAACCTGATAAAAGCCATATATCATAAACCAACAGCCAACATCTTAGGCCCGCGACCAGTGCGGACTCCAGGAAGAGAAAGATATGTGCCTCCTGTAAGCCTACTGGCACGCAGGCTAAGAATCAAGGACAAGCGCCGCCCCGCAACCCCCACTATAAGCAACCTGCTGGTTTGGAGGACTGGCTAAATAGCAACTAAGGTACAGGAAACAACTAAATGCTTGTATTGTTTGGTTGATTTTGCAGGTCTGGGGCCAGTAGTTTGAACATGTCTTGGGAAGATGACAATACACAAAGTGGCAAATATGGGGGATTCTCTTCTATCCTGTCTTTGAGGCCCAATATTGTTCTCACTGTTTTGCTTTACTCTGATTAATTTTTTTTGCTTTATTTCATATTCTGTTTTTATTGGTTTTATCCTATTTTGTTTTTGATTTGATGTTACTATATTTGATGGAATGGTCAACTATTGTGACGATAACAAGATATACTATAGTAACTATTGTTCTCCTAGTATCTTGCTTTGAAGTTCTGTACCAGTTCTATAGTTATGTTTTGATTGACTTTGTTCTGTTATGTTTTGCTGGATTTTATTATCTTTAAAACAAAATTTTAAAAATCCATTGAAAGACTTCTAGAGGTAATAACCAAATTCAGTAATGTAGCTGGATACAAAGTCAAAACTCAAAAATCAGTAGCATTCTTGTACACACAAACAACAAACTCACTGAGAGAGAAATAAGGGAAACCACACCCTTCACTATAGCATCCAAAAAAATGAAATACTTAGGAATCAATCTAACAAATGAAGTAAAGATCTATACAGTGAAAATTACATTATTCTGAAAAAGGAAATCAAAGAGGATTTCAGAAAATGGAAAGATACCTGCTGTTCATGGAGAGGAAGAACAAACATTGTGAAAATGGCCATTCTCCCAAACTTGTTATACAGATTTAATGCAATTCCAATCAAAATACCACTTGTGTACCTCACAGAGCTAGAGAATTCATTCCTAAAATTCATCTGGAACCAGAAGAGACCTAGAATAGCAAAGGCCATTCTGGGCAACAAAGGGAAGGCAGGAGGCATCGCAATCCCTGATTTAAAACTGTACTACAAAGCTACTGTGATAAAATCAGCATGATACTGGAATCAAAACAGACCTGAAGATCAATGGAATAGATTAGAAGATATAGCCACAACTACAAACACACAGTCACCTTATCTTTGACAAAGGGGTCAAACATGTACACTGGAAGAAAGATAGCTTCTTGAATAAGTGGTGCTGGAAAAACTGGCTTTCTATATGCCGAAAACTAAAACTATATCTATGTAGTTCAGGCTGTCCTTGAACCCACTATGTAGCCCAGGTTGGTCTAGAACTCACAGCAATCCTTCTGCCTCACCCTCCTGAGTGATGAGATTACAGGCATGTGTCATCATGCCTGGCTAGGTAGGGGATTTTTAAAGAACATATTATAATTGATCATTTGTTATATTATTAAAGAAGGTGTGCAATTGCAATAGTATTTCAAAAACTGTATCTTTTTAAAAATATATACTCATAAACTCTAAAGAATATTTATAAATATGCAATTCCTCTAAAAATAATTGAAACCTGATTCCTGGGAGAATGCCTATAATCCTAGTTACCTGGACAACTTGTTTCGAAATAAAAAAGGCCAAAGATATACCTCAGTGGAAGAGTGTTTGCCTTGCCTGTATAAGTTTTGACCCCCAGCAGCACAAAGAGAAGAAAGAAAAAAGAAAGAAAGAAAGAAAGAAAGAAGAAAGAAAGAAGCAAAGATCTTTAAAATTAAAGTCATTGTCACATTTTCCATAGAACAATATAGAGCAATATCATCTTTATTCTTGAGTAAAGTGTTCAATATCATATCAATAATTTTTTGCTAGCTCCCAGAAAGTTTCTTCCAGATGTCGCATGCTTATTTCTGGTTGGCTTATCTGGTTTGTCAATTTTTCTAGTCAAACATTTTTTCTTCTTACAGTTTCTCTGTACTCTTTTCTTATATGGGCTAACTAGTCTTCTTTCAATATCCAGTCTATATCTTCTATATTGCTCAGTACCACATACATCAATTTCTAGGAGTTTAAGAATTTCATAAACCAGGGCTGGGGATTTAGCTCGGTGGTGTAAGCAGCTACCTCACAATTGCCAGGTCATGAGTTTGACCTCTGGTAAAAAAAAAAAAGTATTTCATAAATCCATCTAGCATGTCGCATGTTTATTTTGAGACTCTGTTGTGTCTCTATTCCCATACCTTAGTTGAATCTTTACACTCTTCTGTGTACATAGCTCTGTTCAAAAAAATAATTTCAGTAGACTAAATCCAGGTGATTTTTAATTTCTTAACATTTTTCTATTGTTTGAATTTTGTCAAAGTGATCAAGTATTATCTTTATAATAAGAAAGTTAAAGCAACGTGTTAGTGTCTTAGTTACTTTTATTTCATTACTGGGATAAAATACCCAAAGCTCATAATTAAGGAAGGAAAGGTTTATTCAGGTCACATTCTGTGGAAATTTCAGTCCATAATCAGCTGGCTCCCAGGGAGGGTGGCATGGCAGAGGGACAACAATTCAAGGTGACAGAAAACCGCAAAAGTAACAAGAGTAAACGAGGGGAGAGTAAGCCTCTTTTCCTCCTTTATATTTTCATCCTCTGGTGGGTGTAGCACTCACACCATCTCAGTGCCCTCCTCTTGCACATGCTCAGGATGTTTGCAAAGTGAGGACCCTGGCCTTCTGTTGAGTTATTTAGTTAAACTTCTAAACTTCTCAAGTTGACACAATGAACAACATTCTAGAGCAGTAAGGCCATGTCCTCTACACCCTACGATGTGTAACTGTTGAGTTTCTTAGTTAAGCTTCTAGACTTCTCAAGTTCATACAGTGTATCAACCACTATAGTTAGCTTTCTGTCACTGTGACAAAATGCCTGGCATAAGTCAACTTGAAGGAAGACAGGTTTATTTCAAGTTCAGTCCATAGTCGGAAGACTCCGTTGCTTTTTAGGCCTATGATGAGGTAGAAGTATTGTGGTTGAAGGACATGGCATAAAAAAGCTTCTCACCTTATGGCAGCTAGGAATCAGTGAGATGGAAAGAGGCAGGGAGGAAGCAGCCAGGGAGCAGGGTCTAGCTCCCAAGATCATGCCACCATGATCTACTTCAACTGAGACCCCGCCTCCTGTTTCCATCAGCTCCTAATGTCATTAAATTATGATCTCATCAATAGATTAATTAATAATTAATTAGGTTAGCCTACTGATGAGTTTAGAGTGCTCATGAATCATCAGCAAACAAACCTCCAATACAACGAGCTTTTTAGGAGACATTTTGGATCCCAATCAGAACAAGAAACACGTTAAAGAATTGTATGTAAATAACTACAGTTATGTTATTATTTATTCTAAGACTTTGTGTAGACGCACAAACACATAGGACACTTATTGCTCTCAAAAAGTGACTGAGAGAATATTATACAATCTAGATTTATTTATTTGTTTATTTATTTGGTACCAGAAATTGAACTTACAATCTAGTTTTAATTGCGCACCATGTACATAATTTACTGAGCCAAAAATTATTAAATTTATTCTAGATGGTTATAAAACAGATAACATATAAATTATAAGTACTACTTATATACATAAACATATATGCAAATGAATGCAAATATATACACAAATATAAATCACATGATTGCAAATAATTTCATATTTATGTCCTTTGTTTCCTTGAACTCAAATATTGCATCATAAGAAAAAAGAGTTATTCCTGATTAACTAGATGTTCTATGAGGTAGATGTCCTAGAAAACTCCAGGAGACAGAAATACTCCAAGCTTTATTAAGAAGAAACCAAAGTTCCCGATTTCTACCTCAGATTTATATCTTTCTTTGTCTCAAGGAGTTTGTATTGTATACTTCTAAAGAATTAATAAATCCAGACAATGTTTATCAAGGCCCACAAACATCACAAAAAGAGAAATGTCTTGGTATATGTTACTCTCATGGGAAGTACAGCCTAACATTTGTTAAGAAGTCTTGCTAAAAAACCAAACTTGAATCTGCTTAGTTTCTAGATGTAATACTGACTCATGGTTAATACAAGTGGAGGACAGGAGCAGTGGCAAGCCTCATGATGAAAAGTCAACTGCCAAAACTCTATTAGGAAAATTGAAGTTTTATTAAATAAATGACAAGGAAAAAAGAGAGAGGCCCTAATAACGGAAAGATATTTAAGTAACATCAACTTTATTGAGGTTCTGTGTAAACAAAATAAAAAATGCATCATAAAACATTTGGGAAAATTTGAATATAGTCTAGATAACTTTAGATGAATTAGGTAACTGAAGAATTGATATTAGTCTACTACTTCATGTACAATATTATCATTGTGGTAATGTTTAGTCTTTATTTTTTATAAATCTATATGAAAATATTTATAAATAAAATATGTGTTGTTGATAGAAAAGAGTTCTATATAAAACATCATTAGTAATGAGTAAACCAGAACCTTTAGGAGTTGTAAGAATTCTACTTTCTATTTCTCTAAGTAAGGAGTCTTTCATAACATAAAAGGTATTTTCTTTTTAAAGAGTATGATCTACACAAGCATGACTCTTTCGTATCATTGCTTTATATCATTTCTTTGCCTTTATTTGAATTCTCCCATGGAGTTTATTTTTCTTAAATTTTTCAAAGGTCTTACTAAGATATCCCTTAGACAAAATCCAGGATTTCATTGCTCCCTGTCTTAGTTACTTTTCACTCATTGCTGAGACAGAATACCTGTCACCCAAAATTAGGGAAGGAAAGGTTTATTTCTTACAATTTCTCAGGAGTTTCAGTCCATACTTAGTGGGCTCCAAGGCAGCGTGGCATGGCAGGACTGCAGTTCATGGTGGCTGCAAACAGTAAGGCACACTGGTGAGAGAGAGAGAGAGAGAGAGAGGACAGAAGCAGAAAGAGGAAGACCCACCTCCTTTACACTGCATCTCAGCTCCACCTCTGAGTGGGTGCAGCACTCATATCACCAATCCCAACTCTAGGCAACAAATCAAATGCAAGCACCAGACTCAGCCCCATCAAAAGTATATGAGGACTTGGGGGTACATAGTATCATCCAATACACTCCCCAATCATGCTATTAAGTTTATAATAGCCAACATGAGAAGTGGAACCTTCTCTGGCCTGACAGGTTGAGTACAAATGATGACCTCAGAGCACTAACTAGCAACTCATCATCAAAATATAGACACATGCCTTTGAAGTTGTGATCCCAGATCTCCCAAAGAGACTATGGTACTGAACTGAACATTATGTTGCTTATCCATAAATAGAACTGACTCTTACAGGTGCAACAAATCACAAGAAAACTGTGTTTAAAAACATCTGAGCAGAACTAAGGATTGGACCTACATTGTTTTGTTGAAATACTTATTCAGTTTCTCTGCATATATTATGTTCTGCTTAAAAGCTGGGTGGTGTGCTAGGAATTTGGAATTGGAAAGGCCATAAATTTTACTAGGGTCTGCCAAACAGATTACCAATCATCTGAACAAAATACAGAGAATAACAGAAGAAATGAGTAAATTGAAGTTAGTGCTAGGGTTCACTACTGGATCTATATGACAAAAAGGAATATTGCTTTCTTGTGCTTCACACTCAACTTTACTCTGCAAGTTTCCTCATCATTTAGGTTCAAATGTCTGTCCTCTGCCTCTGGACAAAGCAGGAACAGGCATCAAACATTTTTTTTTTAAAGAAACCAAATTTATAATAAAAAAAAAGTGATGCCTCAAAAGGTAAAACCTAGAATGGAAAAACTTGAGGAAAGTATAACTTAGAAATCACACCTTACTTTGGCTAACTTATCATAGAGAGTCCAGTGCAATGTATTATTGCATTAGAAGCACAGCCCACCATGTTTCTCTAAGATGGTCGAAGTGAAGTCCACGGAAACAGCACAGAGGTGTTAACCTTTTAGTCTCCTGTGGCCTCAGAATACAAAAAGACAAATGCTAACTAGGATGGGACAATTTATCTGCTTAGCACAAGCTGAGTTAGGAAGCAAACACCAGACTCTCACCCGCTTAAGGTGTTCTCAGGAAGCTCCCGTTTGGGCTCCAGTGGCTCCACATTACCTCAAAACTTTCAAAAATTACCCAGTATCCAGGCTAACTAAATCTGGGGCGAGAATCCAGAACCAGAATTCTATATGGAACCCCATTTGACTCTCTTGCAGACAAGATGCAGATCACTGGACACATCCTCTTCAGAGACCTGTTGCTTGAAAGTCATGTGAATGAAATTCCTATCCAGCTTCACGTTTTCTAAATTCTACCAGAAAAGAAGGGGTTTTCTTTTTTAAAGAAAAGTCTCAGTTGTACTTCCTCTAAAGACGCAGCCCGCTGTTTGGGAGGTGCTGATCCTTGGAGGTTATCTGGAGCACTGGTTGTAAAGAAGAAAGTCCTTGTCTTGGCAGAGCAGGCAGAGTTTCAAGCTTCAGCAGCTGCCTCCAGCAACAAAAAAATGCCCAGGTGGCCCTGACCACCATGATTATATATGCTGACACCAAATTTATTCCATAATGAGGATTTAAGAAGGTCTGGGAAGACACCAGCAAGCAGATGGGTTAGGAGAACGATGAAGAGGACATACCACTTCTTCTCACAGGCATTAAAAACACAGTTCCCGAGAACACATACAGCAGTATGATAACCAGCATCATGAAAGCTGAATTGAGGAAGAACTGAGGGGAATCTCCATGAATGCCCACCATGCCTGGTCCCAAACAGTCACACAAGGTGTTCACAAAGGAAAATACTCCACTCACGATTCCAAAGCCCAAGCCAGAAACATAGGCCAGCAATCACATAAAGGGTGCTGCCTTATCTGGGTTTATGCTCTTCAAACCCTCACTGCCTTTCTTTGAAAGTCTCTAATATGCAAACCAGAACTGTTCTTGGTTGAAGATGGAGAGCAACACTCCAAAGATTAGCAGATATTTTTGTGTTGGTCCATCTTTGCTGTCAATAATGAGTCTTGCTAGGTACCAAAAAAGAAATCAGTAGAGACACCAACTAGAAGAAAGCTCAAGCTCCTAGGAGGAGATGCAGGATCACGTGCCTCTGTTTTCACAGATTTTCTTCCAACTTCTGCCTCACATTTCAAAATCCTAAGGGCACTTTTAAAAACCTGAGCCCAAAGCCAGGCGTGGTGGTGCATGCCTGTGATCCTAATGCTCAGGAGGCCGAGACAGGTGGATCACCTTGAGTTCGAGGCCAGTTAGGGCTACATAAACCATGCTTGAGGCCAACCTGTACTACATAGTGAGATCCTGTCTCAAAGCAAAACAAAACAAAACCCTGAGCCCAATTCCACCTTGCAGAGCTCCTGGCTCAGTGAATCAGGCATCAAACATTAATGCTAGATCTGTGATTAAATCTGTGGAAACTGAATGAATAGTTGGATAAATTGAATAAATGTATGATAGTTTTCATAGAATTTCTTGAAATATGCACTGCTTCTAAATTTAAAGTTTTTTGTTATATATTTGCAGTATGTAATGTTTACATTCCTTGTGGGGAGTTGGTACATGTACTTACATATTTTAATTTTTTTATCAACCCCTTTCCCTCTCTACTCTATCTCTTGATCCTCTCCTATTAGGAAAGATCTATCTCCCTATTTCCTGGCATCTGTCTTTTATTTTACTCTGTATTTCTAATTTGGGCATTTTATATGAAATAAATCCCATGATTTTAAGCTTGTGTGTCTGATTTATTTCGCTAAATATTATAGTCTCAAGATCCATCCATTTTCCTACAAATGACCCAAGTTTATCTTTCTTTATAGCAGAGTAGCTTTCCATTGTGTATCAATGTCATGTTTTTTTACTCCTTCATCTGTTAATGGACATATAGGCTGCTTCTAAGATCTATTAATCATGAATTGTGCTGTTATAAACATCGGCATGCATGTGTCATTGTGATATGACATTTTTAACTCGTTCAGAATAAAATCTGTCATCAGAATTAATTTTTTAGTTTTAGTTTTTTGAGGAATTGCCATAATTATTACTACAGTGATCCTAACAATTTATATTCCCATAAACAATGTCAAAAAGTTCATGGTACACCTAGCATATATTATTATTTGACTTCTTGATAATGGTCGTTCTTCCTGGGGTATGATGAAATCTCGGTCCTGCTTTAATTTACATTTCCCTAATGGCCAGAGACATTGAACATCTATTCATGTGTTTACTGGCCATCTGTACTTGCTCTTCTGTGAAACGTCACTTGCCTTTTTTATTTTTTGTTTATTTATTTTGGTTTTTAGAGACAGAGCCTCACTTTACACTTCAGGTTAGCTCTGCTCTCTTTATATAGTTTAGGTTGATCTTGAACTCAAAACAATCTTCTGCCTCAGACTCCCAAGTGCTGGGATTACAGGTGTGTTCCACCATGCCAAGTGACTTCTTCATTTCTTGATTGGGTCTTTTATTTCCAAGGGTCTAATTTTGATTTTAAAAATATCATAACATTCATACAAAAACAAACACAAAGTTCAGTGGAACAGAATAGAGAATGTAGAAACAACCCAACCACATTCAATTATTTGATCTTAGACAAAGGGGCCTAAAATGTATAGCACAAGAAAGACAGCCTACTTAATAAATGATGCCAAGAAAACTAGCATTCCACATGCAGATTGAATCTAAACTCTTATCTCTCATCATATACCACACTAAAATCAAAATAGATCAAAGAACTAAAAGTTGAAACAGAAGCACTTAACCAGCTGGTGGATAAAATAGGCAAAATAGGTGTAGGCAAGGACTTTCTCAACAGAACCTCAGTAGCCCAGGAAATAGTACCAAGAAGCAACAAATGAGACCATAGTTCATCTTAAAAAGCTTCTTGATTGAAACAGAAACAACAGAGTGAAAAGACCATCGACAGAATGGAAAACTTTGCCAGCTATTTTTCAGGTAGGTAATTAAGAGCTAGAATACATAAAAAATTAGACCCTCCAAAATAACCTCAATTTTATAGAATTCAGCAATAAGTCCATCAGGACCTGGGCTTTTGTATTTTGGTAAGTTTTTAATTACATTTTTTATTTCATTGACTGTATTGGGTTATTCAGAATTTTTAAGGCTCCCTGATTCAACTTTGGTAATTCATATGTATTTCAGAATCTGTATATTTCTTCTGTGTTTTCCATCTTATCAGAGTAAAGTTTCTCAAAGTAGGTATTGATGATATTCTAGACTTCCACAGTATCCATTGTGATTTCACCCTTTTCATTCCTAATGGTATGAATTTGAGTCTTTTCTTTCCTTTTTTGATAAGGTTAGCAAAATGTTTATCAATTTCATTTAATCTTTCAAAGAACAAAATCTTCAACTCATTTATGTTTTGTATTGTTTTCTTAGTCTCAGTTGCATTAATTTCTATGCTTATCTTTATAATTTCCTCTCCTGTATGAGTTTTGGGCTTGACTTGTTCTTCTTTTTCTAGAACTTTGAGGTTCAACATTAGGTTGTTTACTTGGCCTTATTCTGTTTTCTTGATGTGAGAATTCACCACTATAAATTTTCTTCTTAGAACTGCTTTCACTGTGTCCCATAAGTTCCAGTAAAAAGAGAAATTAGGCAAGGAAGTAAAACAAAAGCAATATGCATAAGAAAGGAAAAAGGCAATTTTTCCTTATCTAAAGATGGCATGATTTTTTTAACTTAAATACCCCTAAAATATTCCATCTAAACTCTCCTGGAATTAATAACCAAATTCAATAACATAATGAGATACAAAATTGACACATAAAAATCCATAGCATTCTTGTATACCAACAATGGACTCACTGAAAAAAGAAATTAGGAAAAAAATACCACTCACAATAGTACCAAGAGGTGCCAGAGATATAGCTCAGTGACACAAGCACCTGCCTAGAACATGCAAGATCCTAAGTTCAATTCCAGGTATAAATAAATAAATAAATAAATAAAAGAAATAGCACCAAGAAATATTAAATACTGGGAATTAACTGAAGAATGTGAAAGATTTCTACAATGAAAATTACAGTACACTGAAAAAGAAAAACATTTAAAACATTCTCAATCAAAATACCTACAACATTCTTCCTAGAACTTGGGAAAACAGTCTTAAAGTTCATATGGAACCAGAAGAAATTCAAAAAAGCAAAAAGCAATCCTGGAAAACATGAGCAAAATGACATACATCATAAAAGAAGTCTTAAAATTATATTACAAGGCCACAGTGATAACAGCATGGTATCCACAAAAAAAATCTGACATGAGGGCCAATTGTACAGAATAGAAGATACAGGAACAATCTTAGGCACATCAACCTCTTTGACTTTCAACAAAGGGACCAAAGCATTCAAAGGAAGAAAGATAGCCTCTTTAATAAATAATACACAGAAAACAGGCTACACAGCTATAGAAAAGTGAATTTAGACCCATGTGTCCCCGTAATTACTAAGCTAAAATCAAATGAGATCAAGTAACTAAATACTAAATTAGGAACACAACCTACTGAAAGATAAAACAGATAAGACTCTTGAATTCAGAGGGGTAGGCAAAAACTTTCTGAACAGAACCCCAGTTGCACAAGAAATAATGTCAACAATCAACAAATGGGATTATATCAAATAAAAAATCTTCTGCACAGCAAAAGAAGCAACAAACAGAGTAAAAGGACAATGTACAGGATGAGAAAAAAATTTGCCAGTTATTAGTCAGGCAGAGGACTACTATCTAAAATATATGAAGAATTTTAAAAATTAGATTCTCAGAATAAAAGACTTAATCAAACACTGAGCAAGTGAAATAGACACTTCACAAAACAGGTATGAATGACCAATAGATATATGAAAAAATATTCAACATTTCTGGCTATTAGAGAAGCACAAATTAAAACAACACTGAGATTCCATTTTGCTCCAGAAGGAATGGCCATCACTAGATCAAATAATAAAAGTGCTGGTGAGACTGCAGGGGGGAAAAAGCAGTTCTTTGACATTTGGTGGTAACATAAACTAGTACAACCACTATGAAATCATTATGAAGATTTCTCAAAAATCAAAACCTAGAAATTCCATTTGGCTCAGTTATTCCCCTTGTAGGTAACTTTTCACAAAAATATTAAAGACATCACATCACTGTAATACATATGTACCCATGTGCGTAGCAGCACAATTCATAATAACCAAATCTTGGAATCAGCCTGTATGTCCATTAACAGATGAATGGATAAAGGAAATATGTTATTTACACACAATGGAATACTACTGTGCCATAAATAAAGATAAACTTGAAAATAGATGCATCTTAATGCCATAATATTAAGTGAAATAAATTAGACAAGGAAGTCTAAAATCATGTGCTTTCTCTTATATGAGAAACCCAAATCAGAAGTAAAGAATAAAATGAAAGATAGATAGTAGGGAATAGGGAGACCAATTTCTTAAATGAGAAAAAGATCAACAGATGGAGGGATAGAGAGGAGATGGGAAAAAATAAAATGTGTTCAGCACTCGGGAGGCTGAGGTAGGAGGAGTGTTGTGAGTTCAAGGCTGGCTTGGGCTACAACACGAGCGCAAGGCTGGCCTGAGCTACATAGTGCGACTCTGTCTCAAAAAACCAGGGCTGGGAGTTTGGCTCAGTGGCTTAAGTGCCTGCCTTGGCAGGTGCGAAGTTGTGAGTTCAATCCCTGGTGCCGCAAAAAAAAATAAATAAATAAAAATAAAAAAAAATAAAATGTGTTACATATATGTACTAATTCCTCATGAGGAATATAAACATTATATCCTGAAAATATACACTAATAAAAGATTTATAAAAATAAAAATTCTATCTTCACTGATTTTGTAGAGACATTTTCTCCTTATTACTTTAACCTCTGATCAGATGAACATTTTGGGGGACATTCTGAATTCCAATCATAGCACAATCTCTACTGGATACTCAAGAATAACTGTATTTCTTATTTTTCATTTTATCACCATGCAAGTAATAACTGCATAGTACAAAGTATACCACAAATTAATCTTTCTATGTTGAGCAATAAATTTGGGGTCTGTTATGGATTAAAAACTGGTGGTCAACAATACCAGCTGAATTAAAATCAGCATGGTGCTGAGTGTTGATGGCCTACCTGAGGAAAGTTGCCAGCATAAAAAGAGACATGGAGAGGCAGAGGAAGGCATTGTGGGTTCTCCTAAGTGTTCTTGTTTGGAGCCATTTGTTCTCCTAGAATAGCTTGTCATGGCTATCTTCCCCAATATGAATTTGGCTATTCTCATCAAAGGAGCTTGGGACCTTGTCGCTGAGAATGGCTGCGGTTCACTTTGGAGGAGCTCTTGTCCTTATGTTGAGCATCACTTCCTGGCTCTGGAGGGGAAGATGTGTGCTGTTTAATCTCCAGAAGAAGCAGTCATGCTGGTTTCGTGATATGTGCTTGACTGTTCTCATTTTCAAAGGAGCTCGGGACCTCATTGTTGCTGAAGATGGCTATGGTACTTTTCAGGGGAGCCCTAGTCCTTATTTTGAGCATCACTTCTTGGCTCCACTGCAGAACCCTCAACCTACTGGCAGAGATCCTTCACCCGCTGGCACAGGCTTTGTAGCTTCCACTGCTGACCTTTGGGCCTTCCCAGAGCAGATCAATGAAACAGACGTGCATGAGTCATTGTTGTGGGCTCTAGACCTCCGGTTGAATTTGTGGGAGGCATTGTCATGGACTCTAGTCCATCAGCTGGACTCATACAGGACATTACTATGGGATCCAGGTCCTCAATTTTCTAGCTCCTTAGTGCTGTGAACAGATTTCTTGTATTTAACTCTGGGTGACCATTATAAAATAATATTATAAATTCTGTGTCCTGTATTGTAATTGTTCTCCTTGCAACCCCTGACTACAACAAGGTCTAGATATCCGTAAATTATAACACAAAATTTTTGTAGATTTGAATCTTTATTTTTTTCTGAAAGGAGTATTCTCCTTTCCCCAGGGTTCTCATGAATTCTCATGTCCCTAGGGTTCCCACGGATGATCTTAAGCGATACTGAGTCTCCATTCTAAATTCTGGACTGAGTGATATATGCTGCATTGATCAAATCTGCCTTCTTTGCCTCTTTCTCACTGACAGCTTGTATTAGCTATAGCATTTTGTACCAAGTCCTTTTATAGGAATTAACAGTAGTGACTAGCAAGTAGTTTTCTTTCCCACAATTGAACAAGACCATGAATCTTAAACCAAGCATTAGAAAAAACCTACATATCCTGTTACAGGGATTGAAATTTCTTTTTAGTCTTACATCTTCCCTAATGCAATTGCATGTGATCACATATCTGGTGGTTAGATGAACAAATGAATGGTGCCTAACTTCAGCATTTCTGGGTTGAAAATATCCACCCAATATGGATGTCTGAAAATTGTTCTTCACAATCACTCTGCTATGTAGGAGAAGAGAAATTAAAATGCATTACACCTTAGGAAGTCTGGAAAGATTTCATTGCATGGCACATCTCTCCCTTGGCTGACCCACATGGGAAATGCCATATAACAACAGGAGGAAGAGAAAAGAGGAAATTACTATTTAATAGTATGATCTATTCTGAAGCAACCCAGATGACAAGAGTATGATGGCATTCACTTAAAATTCATGGAAATGAAATCTATAAAAAGAAAACATAAAATATTTAGCATTTCTGCTTGCCTAATTGAAGGCAATATTAGAGCAAAATAAAAAGATTGATATAGGAAATGCAGATATCTTTTGGAAGAGCATAGGCGACCAAGAAATGGAGGAAGAGGAAAGAAGGAGATGAAAAAAAGAATGAAGATGTGTTATGTACATGTACCGTCTCCCCACAAAGAATGTAGTCATTATGTATTATAACTATTACTAATAAAAAATTAAAACCATAAAAAGGGATACTAATAAATTTTGTTATTAGTTTATGAGGCTAAGTTTATGGGGAAGATAAATTTGAAGTGATGAATAACACGTTGATATAGCACATTTTTATTCTAAAAGGATCATTTGTGATGATTTGAAAGTAGTAACAAAACACCAAATATGTAGCATCTACTTTGTCTCTAGTCACTATTTTTAAATTTCCTTAAGAGCTCATACACATCAGCATAGCAATCTCTGTGTTCCACGGCCCTCCTACCTCCTTCCTAATGATTTTTCATTCTTATTCAGATAAGAAAATACCCTCCCACCCAGAGGGATACTACTTCAACATGAAGCATAGAAAAGCAGAAGAAATATGATGGACTGGTATTCTAGTAATCTCTGATTACATGGACAAAACTCAGGAAACTCCAAATATCATTTGGATCTTGAAGGTCTCCAAAGGCCTATGTGTTAAGTTTGGTCCTAATGGTAGCACTACTGGGCAGTGGTGGGACTTTAAGGAGGTAAGGAAAGGTATTCATGTCACTGTGGGTGTGTCCTCTGGTCTATCCTTTGTCTTTAACTTTTGCTTTGACCATGAGTGAGTGGTTTTGTTCTGTCACAATTTCCCACAGTGATATGTTGTCTCATCATAGACCCTAAAAGTAATGAGTTCACCCAAGCATGCAATGGAATTTCCAAAACTGTGAGCCAAGTAACATTTTTCTTTCTGTAGGTTAATTACCTCAGGTATTTTGTTATAGTGGTAGAAAGCTAACACTACCCATTGGCAATCCCCACCTGAAAATGCTACGTGTTTTATAAAACGAAAATTATTTTATAGCCATGCCCTTTGAATATTAGATAATTAGAAAGTCATGTCAGAAAAAGATAGTTGTAATAGAGTGAGATATTTTCTTTGGTTAGATTTAGGTGCTTTGTGTAAAACACTTTCACCTCAAAGCCCAGGTAATGTACTTAACATCATCATTGCCTGTTTGAAAAGTGAGGAAGCTGAGACATAGAGCTCCAAAGACTGCCAGAAGATACAGATGAAGACGCTTGAATATAAAATCCGATTGGGTAGGGGAGAGAGAAGAGTCTCCATTGCAGGGATTCTAGTAAATATTAACTTGTATTTCATATTAACTGATTTGGAAGGGAAAGATACAAAAGCCTTGTAGATATATAGAATGTGCTGTAGAATGGAAGCTGTTCGTGTTCACTGTAAAGTTAGTAAGAAGATAGAACAACCTTTTTGTCTTAACAGATCCTTGCTCTAAATTTGAGTGTCCTTAGGTTCTTTTGTATGAGAAGCAAGAAAGAACTCGAGACCCCACCTGCATCCTCCCCTGAGACCAAAGATACCATTATTAGAGGACCAAGGGCTTCAAAGATGGAAGCAAACCTCTGCAGTAAAGCTTAGACAACTTCGCATCGTACTTCGTGATATTTTGGTTCTGAGTGCTCAGTTTCTCCCACAGGGCAATAAAGCCAAAGTTGCTTTTATACCATTTCTTTTTTTTTTAGAAAACATAAATATGATATGTTGGCTGATGTTGACTGAGCATTTATTTTCAGTGGTCACCTGTGCTGGAAAACCAGTCAGAGACCTCAACTAAAGGAGAGCAAAGACACCTGGGGGTGGTGAATGGAATAATTATCCAAACGCATTCCATCCCTTCTGGAAAAGATGCCTTGTGACACAGGAGCAGTTAAACAGCCCAGTTCAAGTAACAACTCATTTCCTGTTTTCTGTATTTGGGGACTGAAGAATGGCAGGATGTGTTGTGGTTCACAGAAAGTTTCATGGGTAAGGATGGTGGAGAATCAAACAAATAATCAGCATCAGTGCGTAAGAGGAAGTGTATACCTGAATTTCTAGTGTGTAAACCCTGGGACAGTCAGACATGTTTTGTCACAAGCTTACAAGAACTGTAGGACAAAAACCAGTAGGAAAATAGTAGTGTCAGTTGACAGGAAAGTTGACACTCCAACTTCTATTTAAACCCAAGCTCTTCATAGATAGGTTCAGGAGACACTGTGGAGGGTCTATAGTCACTACATGGTAAGCAAATGACCACCTTGTTGACAATGCAGGCCACCTTAAACCCAAATACAGGCAGAGACAAAGCGATGCAGGCTTCCAGCACAAGGAGGAGAAACATGCCAACAAAAAACCCTCATGAATAATGCACGCAAAGTAGTAATCAGTATATGGCATATGGTAACATGGCATCGCTCCTCTGGTGTCAAAATGTAGTGCACCAACTCCAAACCCTGCTATAGCAGAACTCAAGGTATTCATTATCAGGCTTCCTAGGATCAAACCCTTGGTGGTTTTAGCTCCAGCAGTAATGGACAGCGCTCCAGCGATGAAGAAAGGAAAAGGTGCCAATGGGTGGTAGTAAATTCCAACCACAGGGGGAAACCTCACTTTCATGGAAATAAAAGGGGCCACCGTCACCCCAAGGCACAGAGTTGCCAACCCAGTGAGAATATGGGTCACCCAGAGAGCCTGGGCCTGCCCCTTCAGGAAGAGCAGCAGAGTCTTCTGCAACTGGCCTGGGTGCAGGACGTTCTCACTCTGCAGAGAGCTGCTGGTCAGTCCCCGGGCAGTGTCTGCCCCAACTGTCTGGTCATTGCTGTAGAGAAGAGGAAAAAGAGCCTTGCCCAGTGCAGGTCCATTTGCAAATGTCCTCCACATTGTGGGCTCTGGGATTGGATCATATTCTTATAGGCAGCTCAGTTAGAGATATTAGAGGCAGTCAGACAGGGCTAGGCCCTCGAGGGAGCAGGCTCAACTTCTTTTCTTTGAACCTATTATTCTTAACTTTCTTACCAAAATGAAACGTTATAATTGAAGTCTACATATAAACTATTATGAAGGCCTAAACATGAGAGTGTTACTGGTACTTTGGCATTAAAATGGGCTTAGTTTGGCCAATAAAACACTGTAAATTTACACCATCAGAGATAATAGGGAGGGGAACAAATAATGCACTAGCTCAGATTTATAGGCACAGTTTGCTTGTTATTTAAATCAAAGCTATGAATGTCCTTGCAAAGAGTTCATGTTTTAATATTATTTAGCCCATTCAAGTTACTACAATATTATCCAACCTTTGGAAAAATGTATTGAAAGAAAAAGAAATCACTATTTGAAAAACTAGAAAAGAAATGCTGACTCAGAAATTATTTTGACAAAGCTCTTTTGAATACTAAAATTAAAATGATAAAAATAGCTACTATTACTGAACAAATGAAAAATATTAGATCATCAGATTATCAACATATTGATTTTATGTCAAAAGTGATATAAATAACTTCGTATTTTTCATATAATTAAACTACTATAGTAAGTGCATTGAGTTTCATAAAATATAGCTATTTTGTAATGATAGATGTCATTTTCTGTCCTTAGTCCCAATTGTAGGTATATTCCTCCTCCAGGATTGCATCAATCTTGGTCCTCATCAAGGGCTTATGCATTTATTTTGATAATGTATGTGACATAGAATTTAATTCAACTTGTTATGATTCCATGATCTGTTCTCATAAGCCTCTGTATTAGGGCTATGACTACACCCAGACCAACTGAAGCCATGAGTATGCCGAGACTTTGTCATATGACCTGCATTGGATTCCCCCAGACCTCTCTGCTGACCTACAAGGAAATGCCTATAAAATTGACCAGATTCTGGTTCTCCTGGGCCTATAACTGCCACCAGAAATCCCGAGTACTTTATTGCATACTAGCAGATGCAATAAACACACATTAGCTGGAAGTCTCATCATGAGTCCTAATCTGCTTGCGTCTGCTCCCATCCTAACAGAATAATAAAATCCAAGAAATTGAGATAGTAGTTTTATTCATCATGGCATTATTATATTGAATGTATATGGGTATATGGAGAGAGAGATCTACATATAGTTGTATACTTTAGTTGTAAATTTAATGTGCATGTGTATACATACACACATGTAATAGTTATGAACTAGTAAATTTAATTATTTTTAAACAGATAATAATTAGCAGAATACACAATTTAAAAGCTGCAAAAGATAAAATTCTTCTGTCCCCCTGATTCTCCTCACTTCCCAGGAAAGAGCTATTTATAATTTTAAGGTATTACGTTCAATTATTATATAATAAATAAAGTTGATTATATACAAACATTTAAATATTTTTATTTGCTATCTTAATGCTTTATACACTTAAATTTTTATGATATTAACATTTATGGATATTAATATTAATATACTTACTATGGCAATATAAATAGATTCTTCTATATTAACATATATCGAATAGAAAACACATATGCAGTAGCAAATATATCAGGCATACCAGCACACATGTATGCATGTGTATTTAATCACTGAAACATTATTATGCAATATTCTGCATTTTAAATAAAATTTAGTATGTTTAGGAGATTCTTTCATATGAATATCATCTCAAAAGATAATTCCCCTAGATAAAAATTTTTATTTTATGTTTTTATGTTCTTTGTTTTATTTGATAATTGAAACTCTATAATCTGTAATACCATCCCCCAGCTTTTATTTTATGTTTTAGGAACCTCAAATATCACTATAATAATAAAAGTGTAGATGTAAGGAAGCAGATGCTGTGTTCTGAATATCCATGCTATGAGGCAGGTGTAATTCTGGCTCTAGAAAAAATGGAAGCATATTCCTAGGTTCAAAGAAATCTATAACCCTGTGTGGCAAAGGTGAAATTCCACAAAGAAGTCTTTCTATTGGTAGCCTTCCCATTGGTGCTGAGTGGCTTTGTCAAGCACAGTAAGTAAGCAGCAAGTTAGAGATTCACCAGACTGAGGGCAAACAGCAGCTTCTTCAGCTGCAGCTGTGCAGCTCTGAACCTCACCTGCTTCATCGTGCAAGACTATGCTGCACATTATGTGTGATGGATATCATGTAACACATAAAAAGTATTCACACTGTAATTATGATCTCTTTTAAAACCACTATTTAAACGTAAGAACAGATTTGAATTTAATTTCATAATGCCACTTATTAATTGTTCCGAAAAGTCAGTTAGTTAATTCAGTGTTCAGAAAAGTCAGTTAATTGTTCAAAAAAGTGAGTCAAAACATCAGTCTATTGTCTGCAAAATGTGATTATAACAACTTCCTAGATACCACTACCCTGTTATAGTAAATAATACTACATACTTTACATACTTTTATAGTGAATAAAAACTGGACTGAACATTTTGGAAGGCAATTTGGCACTAAAATTTTTTAAATGAAAATGTTCTTTGATTCAGAAATTAGTCTTCTAGAAATACATTATAAATAGAAATTTAAATTGGAAAATTGAATTACTACAGAACTGTTTATAATACCAAAAAACTAGGAGTAATTATCTTTCAAAGTGGCTAAATTATTCACAAGCATATTAAAGAATGTTATGCAGACTAGAAATAATAACATAGATTTACAAATATTAAAATCAAATGATGCTTGTATGTTTTCATACCACAGTGATATCTGTGCACCTATGTTTATAGCAACCCAATTTGTAATAGCCAGATCTTGGAAACAACCCAAGTGCCCATCAATCAAAGAATGGATAAAAATGATGTGGTATTTTTATACAATGGAGTACTACTCAGCTATTAAGAAAGATTGCATTGAGACTTTTGTAAGTAAATGGTCACGACTTGAGACCATACTTGTAAGTGAGATAAATCAAACCCACATGTGTAAATACCATATTGTCCCCCTAGTGTAAGAAATGGAAAAGTATATATGATCCAAAATCTATAGTAAATACTACGTAAGGGTAAAAAACAGCTCAAAGAGCAAAAGTAACTGGGAAGGGAAAAGGTGGAAAGAGAAAAGGGAAGAGGAAAAGATATAAACCTGTATATATGTATATGTATGATAACTAAAATGAACACACTGTTGAATCTATTCGTTATTGAGAAAGAACAATTGATACTCATATGATTAGATTAATTTTACATGTCTATATCTGTGAATGTAAGTAACCATTTTAAAGATAACGATACACAATATTGCAACCATTGTCAAGTTTGTATCATCCAATTTTGTAAACCTGCAATGTTACTGTTGTGTATTTACTCTAGTCGTTTGTTTGTCTCTTTTGCTTGTTGTTTTTGTTTTACATCTTTTTTTCTGTTTTTTCTTTGCTAAAATAAAAAATAAAATAAAAATAAAATAAAATAAAATGATGCTTGTATGTTTTGGATAATATAAGGCAAACCCTGGAACAACATATATATCATAATCATCCATATATGGAAAACTATCTATAAAATAGGCTGTAATTCACATTTTTTTCAGGTGTTAGTGTGCATTAGAAATCATTCTAAACATTTTTAATGTATCAAAAACTTCACATGGTCCTATAAAGTAGAGGAAATTTTCAACTCCACATTATACATAAAGAAACTGTTAGTGATTAAACTGTTTGCCTAGATTTATCTAGAAATATGCAAAAATCTAAATTTAAATCAAAACCATCACTTTACAGAGTCTATCATCTGTCATCCCATAACTTCTTCATATGCCTCATAATCTTTGTTGAAAATTGGACACTTCAAATAGTATAATTACTGACAGCTTTAGAAATCCAACCCCTTCCCTGCTCACTTGTTATTTACTCTTCACTGTAGCTGTTATTTGTTTGGTTACTGACTTTCCTGGAAAATGTTACAAAACCCATTGTTTTTACTACTATTTGGCCATTCTTCTTAAATAAATTATCATTATATTACTTTAAGCTTTTCAGTAATTTCTATGCTTTTGAAAAAGTTGACTTTGACAATTTTTGTCATTTCTTCATCACTTATGAAAAACCAGACTCACTAGCTGTGCACAGGATCCAGGTATACCCGGTCCCGCAACTCAGTGCAACACACCAGGGAAATGCCCGGCCAGCCTCACAGGACACAGAGATACTGAGCCCAGCCCAGCCCACAACCCCAGAGCTGCTCATCAGGGACTGACTAGCACAGCTATAGGGCCTTGGAGAGCTTGGACTCTCCCCACCAGAGCACAGGGCACGTGTGAGCTCCATTCTTCAGTGCAGCAGCCTGTGTGCTGGGCCCTACAGGTTGCAGCCATGCCCAGCCAGAAACAAGGCCCCAGCACTGTAGGCCTGGGACTAGCCCAGGCTTACCTGGCACGCCAGAGGCGCTGAACTCCTTAAAGCCAGACTCAGGGTCCAGGTGGCACCACACTCCGAGGTATGCTCCATCTAGCTCCCTGGGACCTGGAGACCTTAGCCCCCACACAGTAAGGTGGAGCCTCCACCCGCATGCTCTGGGAGGGCACCCTCACTAGCTGCACACAGGATCCAGCTCTACCGGGTCCCGTGACCCAGCGTGACCCACCAGGGGAACGCACAGTCAGCCTTGCAGGACACAGAGCCACATAGGTTCTAGAAGGATGACAAAATGAAAGACCAAGAGGTAATCTCAATCCCCCAGCCCACTGAGAACAAACCCAAGGGACACTGAAATGGAAGACAGTGGGAGACACACAACTGAACTTTCTGAAATGATAGAAAATGCAGTAAAGGAACAGCTCAATGAAGCTATAGAGAAACTCAAATCAGAAATAATCTCTCAGCTAAACAATGAAATGACAAACATTATTAAAGAAATGTTGTGTGTATCTAAAGAAGAGCAAGATAAAAAAATAGAAGAACTTAAGAAAATGATCGAAACCCTGAATGAACAATATAAGACACAAACAGAATGCATGAAACAGATGCAAAGGAAAATGCAGGAAATGAAAAATTCCATGGAAAGTTTGAAAAACCACTTGAATGAAGCTGAAGATAGAATCTCAGATCTTGAAGACAGCATGGGAAATCAGGGCCACGAAAGAAAAGATCTCTTAAAAATAGTAAGGAACCAAGAAACAACAATTCAACAGCTGCAAGACGATGCCAAGAGAAATAACATAAGATTAATAGGCATAAATGAAAAAGCAGGCATCAATACTAATGACCTGCAAAGACTATTCACAGAAATAATAGCAGAAAACTTTCCAAACATGAGAAGAGAATCTGAAATAAAGGTAACTGAGGCATACAGAATCCCAATTAACCATAACCAAAATAAATCCTCACCCAGACATATAATATAATAAGGGTATCAGAAATACAGCACAAGAACAAAATACTAAAAGCTGTCAGAGAAAAGAAACAGATCACCTATGAAGGAAAGCCTATCAGAATCATGGCAGACTTCTCAACACAAACCTTTAAGTCAAGAAGAGCTTGGAGTGAAGTATTTCAAATTCTGAAAGAAAACAACTTTCAACCCAGATTGATGTACCCTGCAAAACTATCCTTAAAAATTGATGGAGAAATAAGATACTTTCATGACAAAGAAGAACTGAAGAAATTTATGGCCACCAAACCAACACTACGAAGAGTACTGAAAAATACTCTAAAAAGGGACAAAGACAGCTACAATCCTAAGAACAACAACAAAAGGAAACCACTAAGCAGGGCAAATAATTAAACAGAAAATGTAGAAAACCAACAACAGAAAGGTATCACAACAGGGATGAGCCAGTACATATCAGTTATATAAATCAATGTAAATGGTCTCAACTCACCAATAAAAAGAAACAGACTAGCAGAGTGGGTTAAGAAACAAACTCCAACAATATGCTGTATACAAGAAGCACACTTGACTCAAAAGGAAATTTACAGACTAAAAATCAAAGGCTGGAAAACAATACTCCATGCAACAGGAAACCAGAAAAAAGCAGGGGTAGCTATTATGTTTGCAGACAATAAGAACTTCAAACCAAAAACGATCGAAAAAGATAAAGAGGGTCACTACATACTTGTTAGGGGAAAACTTCAAGAGGAAGAGATTACGATGATAAATATATATGCACTGAATATAGGAGCACCCAATTATGAAAGACAATTCTTAATCGACATAAAAAGCCAAATAAACAATAATACAGTTACAACAGGAGACCTTAACACCCCACTGTTACAGAGAGACAGATCAACCAAACAAAAAATCAGCAAAGAAATAGCAGAACTGAATCAAACTTGTGAACAAATAGACCTCCTAGATGTGTACCAAGTATTCCACCCATCAACATCAGAATACATGTTCTTCTCAGCTGCACATGGGTCATTTTCTAAAATAGATCATAGACTGGTACACAAAACATGCTTAAGTAAATGCAAAGGAACTGAAATAATTCCATGCATATTATCTGACCATAGTGCAGTAAAATTGGAAATGAATGACAAAAAAACCTACAATAACTGCATAAACACATGGAAACTAAATAATACTCTCCTAAATAACCAATGGGTCACAGAAGAAGTTAAAGAAGAAATTAAGCAGTATCTAGAATTGAATGAAAATGCAAATCCAAATTACTGGAACCTGTGGGACACAATGAAAGCAGTCCTCAGAGGGAAATTTATAGCACTAAACTGTCATATCAAAAAAATGGAAAGAACACACACAACCAATCTAATGCTGCACCTCAAACTTCTAGAAAAAGAAGAGCAAGTCAAGTCCAAAGCCCAAAGAAGGGAGGAAATTATCAAGATTAGAGCAGAAATTAATGCTATTGAAACTAAAAAAACAATACCAAGAATTAATGAATTGAAGAGTTGGTTTTTTGAAAGAGTAAATAAAATTGATAAACCCCTAGTCAACCTTATCAAAAAGAGGAAAGAAAAAACTCAGATCCATGCAATAAGAAATGAAAAGGGTGAAATCACTACAGACCCGGAGGAAATACAGAAGGTCATCAACACCTACTTCGAAAACCTTTACTCACATAGATTCGATAACACGGAAGAAATGGACAGATTCCTAGAGACCTATGAATTACCAAAGCTGAGTCAAGAAGATATAGAGCTGCTAAATAACCCAATTTCAGCTAATAAAACTGAAAATGTAATTAGGACCCTACCAACAAAGAAAAGCCTGGGCCATGATGGATTCACTGCTGAATTCTTCAAGAAATTTAGGGAAGACTTAATGCCAACACTCCTCAAACTCTTCAATGAAATTGAAAAGGAAGGAAATCGCCATAGCTCATTCCTGGAAACAAATATTACCCTAATACCAAAACCAGAGAAAGACCCAACCAAAAAAGAAAATTACAGACCAATCTCCCTAATGAACATAGATGCAAAAATTCTCAATATAATACTGGCAAATATAATACAGTAAGTTATCAGGAAGATTATACACCATGATCAAGTGGGATTCATCCCAGGAATGCGGAGATGGTTCAACATACACAAATCAATAAATGTAATACACCATACGAACAGGACCAAGAACAAGAACCACATGTTCATCTCAATAGATGCAGAAAAAGCTTTTGACAAAATCCAATGCCCATTCATCACAAAAACCCTACAGAAAATCAGAATAGATGGTATCTACCTCAACCTGATAAAAGCCATATATCATAAACCAACAGCCAACATCTTACTGAATGGAGAAAAACTGAAAACTTTCAACCTAAAATCAGGAACAAGACAAGGATGTCCGTTATCACCACTCCTATTCAATATAGTTCTGGAAATATTAGCCAGAGCAATTAGACAAGAAATAAAGGGAATAAGGATAGGAATGGAAGAAGTGAAATTATCATTATTTGCAGACGATGTGATAGGCTACATAGAAGACCCCCAAAGATCCATTAGAAGACTTCTAGAAGTAATAACTAAATTTAGTAATGTAGCTGGATAGAAGGTGAACACTCAAAAATCAATAGCATTCCTGTACATAAACAACAAAGTCACTGAGAAAGAAATAAGGGAAACCACACCCTTCTCTATAACATCTAAAAAAATGAAATACTTAGGAATTAATCTAACAAAGGATGTAAAAGATCTATACAGTGAAAATTACATTACTCTAAAGAAGGAAGTCGAAGAAGATTTCAGAAAATGGGAAGATATTCCCTGTTCATGGATAGGAAGAACAAACAACATGAAAATGGTCATTCTCCCAAAATTATTATACAGATTTAATGCAATCCCAATCAAAATACCACTTGCCTAATTCACAGAGCTAGAGAAAGCATTCCTGAAATTTATCTGGAACCAGAAAAGACCTAGAAGAGCAAAGGCAATTCTGGGCAACAAAGGGAAGGCAGGAGACATCATAATCCCTGACTTGAAACTGTACTACAAAGCTACTGTGATAAAATCAGCATGGTACTGGAATCAAAACAGACCTGAAGATCAATGGAATAGATTAAAAGATACAGCCACAACTACAAACACACTTAGCCACCTCATCTTTGACAAAGGGGCCAAACATGTATATTGGAAGAAAGACAGCCTCTTTAACAAATGGTGCTGGAAAAACTGGCCTTCTATATGCCGTAAACTAAAACTAGATCCATGTCTATCACCATGCACTAAATAAAGTCAAAATGGATCAAAGATCTGAATATTAAAACAGAGACACTAAACTTACTAGAAGACAGAGTAGATAAAAATCTTGATGACATAGGAGTAAGCAGAGAGCTCATGAACAAAAAACAAATTGCACGGGAAACATATTCCAGAATCAACAACTGGGATCTCATCTTACTAAAAAGTTTTTGCATGTCAAAGGAAATCTCCAACAGAGTGAAAAGAAAACCCACGAACTGGGAAAATATCTTAGCCAATTGTCCATCAGACAAAGGACATCTATCTAAAATATATAAAGAATCAAAAGAAATCAGGCCCCTAAAATTCAAGGACCCAATCCAAAAATGGGCATCTGAGATGAATACACACTTTTCAGACAAAGAAATACAAATGACAAATAAATATATGAAAAAATATTCAACATCAATGGTCACTGAGAAAATACAAATTAAAACAACACTGAGATTCCATCTTACTCCAGAAACAATGGCCAAGATTAAAAAAATCAAGCAACAACAAATGCTGGAGGGGTTGTGGGGAAAAAGGAACTCTTCTCCACTGTTGGTGGGAGTGTAGACTGGTGAAACCACTGTGGAAGTCAGTGTGGAGATTCCTCAAGAAGCTAGGATTAAAGATTCCATTCAACCCAGCTATCCCTCTTCTGGGCATTTTCCCAGAAGAATTGAAAACATCATACCACAGTGATATCTGTGCACCCATGTTTATCGCAACCCAATTTGTAATAGCCACATCTTGGAATCAACCCAAGTGCCCATCAATCAAAAAATGGATAAAAAAGATGTAGTATTTTTATGCAATGGAGTACTACTCAGCTATTAAGAAAGATTGCATTGAGACTTTTGTAAGTAAATGGTCACGACTTGAGACCATACTCATAAGTGAGATAAATCAAACCCACATGTGTAAATACCGTACTGTCTCCCTAGTGTAAGAAACTGAAAAAGTATATATGATCCAAAATCTATAATAAATACTAGGTAAGGGTAAAAAACAGCTCGAAGAGCAAAAGTAATTGGGAATGGGTGGGGAAGAGGGAAGGGAAAAGGAAAAGATATAAATCTGTATATATGCATATGTAAGATAACTAAAATGAACACACTGCTGAATGTATTCGTTATTGATAAAGAACAATTAACACTCATGTGATTAGATCAATTTTACATGTCTATATCTATTAATGTAAACAACCATTTTGAAGATAACAATACACAATATTGCAACCATTGTCAAGTTTCTATCCTGTTTTGTAAACCTGTAATGTTACTGTTGTGCATTTACTCTAGTCATTTATTTGTCTCTTTTATTTTTTTGTCTTTGTTATATGTGTCTTTTTTTTCTCTTAAGTAAAAAAAAAATGTCCTTGCTAAAGCTATTTTGAAACTACTTCTAAAGTATAAGACTTGATAAGTAACCCTATAGTGCGACATAGAGTAATACGAAAGTAACAGATTCAAACAAGAACCTGGAGTTGCATATCTGGGAAGTGTTTAATGGATGGGTACCTTTTAAGACATTCCTATTTTCATGCAGTTTACCATTCAATGGTTGCCACCACATGAAGATGGATACCATCAGACGTACTTTATCAGTGAAAGAACTGAGAAAGAGATTGGCTAAGTATGTGTTATATACATAGTAAGTGGCAGGTCCAGACCTAGATAAGAAGATCCTGGATTTTAACTACTGACCCACGTATATGGGTAAAGTGATGAGGTTAGAATATACAAAGCCTCAACAAGGTCTTTTTTTCCCCACCAAGGATAAAATTGAAAATCAGTAAAAAGGATTGGTTTAAAACAAGAAACCACCAGTTTTTTTTTTCAGTAATTGAGATTGAATCTGGAGTCTTCACATTGAGCTATATTACTAGATCCCCAGCCTCTTTTTATTTTTATTTTTTTTGACACAGGGTTTCCTTAAGTCATTAGGTTGCTCAGACTGGGTTTGAACTTTCAATGCTCTTGCCTCTTGTATCCCGAATGCTGGTATTACAGTTATGTATCACCACACCAGGCTTTACCGGCTATTGAAAAAAAAATGAGTTCTTGTCACCAAGAAATAACCAAGAAATATGGAGCATTTGAGTTTGAGAACCTGGCTCTCAATTGCAATTTGTAATGATTGTTATGTTACCATCTCCAAAGGGTATTAACATTTCAATCAAGGAAGAATGAAGCTGGCACGGTGGTGCATGCCTATAATATCAGCACTCAGGAGACTGAGGCAGGAGAATCACAGTGAGTTTGAGGTCAGCCTGGGTTACCTAGTGAGTTCAAGGCCAACATGAACTATGTAGTGAGACCCATCACAAGAAGAAGAAAAAGAACAACAAGAAGAGGAGAGGAGAGAGAAGAAGGAGGAGGAGGAGGAGGAGGAGGAGGAGGAACAGGAGGAAGGAGGAGGAGAAAGGAGGAGAAGAATGACTAGCATGGTAGAATTTCAAAACAGGAAGCATTCACTCAGGAGTATGTGTGGAGTCAAAGAATCCTTGCATTCCATGATTCAGCTATCGCAAATGTTCTACCCATGATAAAAGTCAAATGGAGGTCTGCCTCGCTTTCTCTGCCAGGGCTCCCAAATTCTATCCTGTGCAAATAAAATGAGTAGGAAGCAGATTCAGAGCATAGCAGCCATTGCTAATGTCTTGTGGACATGTGACTAGAAGCTGTTGAGGCTCATTCTGACTCATACCAACTCTGAAACAGAAAGGATAGAATTTTAAATAGACAGGTCCCTAGGCAAATCATTTTTATAGTTTTCTATGACTGTACATGCTGCTTAGTCAATAAATCTAGCAAAATATAAAACCATTAGCTTGAAAAAGTTGTATAATTTATAAATATGCATTTTCAAATTTAACTGACATCTCAAAAAATCTGCATTCATAACGGGAAGCAGTAGTCCAGAAGCTATTTTGGATTTTAAAAGTATGTATTTCAACATTTGTTTTGAAGGCATTTGTCTTATGAACATAACAGTTAGTGGGAGAAGTTATGTGAGCTAGAGGATATTTTTTAAGGCTACTGTTTTTCCATTCACTTGGAATCTAGAAGGAAGACAATTCTGTCATTTCAAATGGTAGAACGTTGATAATAAAATGCCACCTTTCTTTACTCTCGCTCTTTTAGAAGAGATAATCCTAGAAGTCTACATAAAAAGAATGATAAGTAGATAGCAGGAAAGTGAACTTTTCAGGAAGACAGAATTTTTGAGCTACTAAATTTTCATAAAATAAGTGGAATTAAAAATAAGCAAAAAGAGGTGCATTTTGACCTTAGAAATGGCAATTTTCTTTTGCCAATAATGAAAGCTGAGAGAATACAGTTGTATTTTTACATTTCCATTTTGTTTCTGAAACTTACCCTCTCTGACTTTTCTTCTTTTCCTAGAGGTAGGAGGGATAGAGGAGCTCTGAGGTCAGACTTCGTCATAAGAGTATGCCTGCCCCAGAGCATTGCTTTCTGACTACTTCATCTTTTTCTCCCAAACATGACATTTATCTTATATTTTAAATGATTCTGAAATTATTTTAGTCCCCTCCTGCCAACCTCAATTGTAATACATCCAGGAACTGAAAAATCTGTGCTGGTACACTTTACATACCATTGTCTTTCATATTTGATTCTTACATAAAACTCCAAAGCTAGCAGGAGTGGTTGCAATTCTTTAAAACTCCATATTAATATGATAAATTAATCCTTAAAAAAACATTTTCCAAGCTGGGCATGGTGGCACACACCTATAATCCAAGCACTCAGGAGGCTGAGGCAGAAGGATTGTTGCAAGTTCAAGACCAGCCTGGGCTATAAAGTGAGCTCAAGGCCAGCCTGAACTGCATAATAAGATGACCTCAAAAATTGAAAACAACACATTTTCCAAACACATGGAAACTGACTAAGGGGAAGCATATGTTTACATTGAATCAATGAATGAATGTGATATATACTACATCATCATCATCATCAACTTCTACACACAAGTCATTTTGCTATATGCATTAATCCTGATTTGTTAACTTCATCAGAATTTTTTTAAAAAGTACTGGTAGATTAGTAAAGTGTGCTCCTGGGTAGGTCTGGGTGGGTCATGAAGGCACAGCCTTGGGTATCATATTTAGTCTCTATCCCATTCCCCTCCAATGCTGCTCTTCTGATTTGTTTCCAAGCAACTATGAATAAAGAAGGTTGCTCAACTCACATTTCTGCCATGATGTTCTTGCCTTGGAGCCAACTAACTAATGGAATTTTCCTAAATCCTGAGATAAATTAAACCTTTCCTCCTTCCAGTTCTGTGTCAGGTATTGTGTCCAGCGATGGGAAACTGATTAATATACCGTATTATAGCTTTATAATTCTTCATCTTTTGTTCTATTTATGATTGTTCTTGGCAAATGAATCACAATGTTTCTATAATAAATGATTACACTTCAGTTTTATGGGACATGAAGACAAAGATTCTAATTGAGCTTTTCAATTTTATGAAAGAACTGAGTCACTCAATCCTCTTCAAAAATTCATAGTATATGTAGAAGTAATTTATTATGTTGAGCAAATAATATTTATGATAGCAAGTTTTTAAGAGAATAATTATGTTGTTTTGATGAGCCCAAATTTGAAATTAGGAAGTAGAAAAAATTTGTAATTCTTTATCATATTAGTATTAAAATAATTACATTTTGTATTTTTAAAATTCTTTTGTGCTAGAAAGTAACATGTTTAGTATACAATTTGAAGAATAATAATAATTTCATAATTTGAATAAGAGTACAGAAAGTAAAACTGAAATTCAATTGTATTCTCCATTTGACTTTAAATATCAGCAAAATAGCAAGGAACTTTGTGTTATATTTTTAATTCATCATTATTTATTCACTGGTCTTATTTCAGATTTTTTCATAATGCTTAATAGTCAATTTAGATAAAAGTTTTTATTTTTTATTTATGTTTTTTTGCATGATGGAGAGGGCTTTACTGATAAGCTTCAGAAATGAAAAGAGATCTAAAATCTAACAAACCATTTAGTTAAAATGCTGCTTTTTTTTGGAAACAAAGTACAGACAGTACCACAAAGCATTAAAAATGCAAAAAGAAAGCATTGTATATGAACCTTTTGACCTTTAACAATGTCATTGTTCAACAATATAACTAAATTAGTTTTGAGGTATTTTATAATGCGGGTTGGGTATTTTTCAAGTCCAAAAAAGAAAAACTACTTACACATGTGATTCAGTAGTGAATCAATCTTTTCTTTTCATATTCTGATAAATTAATTGACACTGTAAACAGCTACACTATCTTCATAAAATATCCAAGATAAAAGATTTTAGCACAGAAAATAACCATTTAGCGGCAACATGCTTACAGAGACTCAAAGCTGAACATGACTAAGAAATTGAGGAAGATGTATTTAACATGGGCCTTGCTATATTGTTATCATTCTAAACTTCTACTATGACAAATAATCAGTCTAACTCTGTAAGATTTCATTGCTCACTATCACAATTTTAGAGAATTTTATAGTATCAATGTGTCCACTGTGACAATATACGTAAGATATAAAAAGTGCATTTTTTCAACTAATCTTTAAGTGAACATATTTTTTAAAATTTATATCAGGTTTTGGTTTGAGTTATTAGATAACAGCTCTTAAAAACCAACCTCAGATAATTTTGCCATTCAGTTAACAGATTTTTAGAGCCAAATATTCATATCTTCCAATACTTAAAAGTGGGTCACTGCTATACATTTCCTTTACACAAAGCAGAGAAATCTGTAACAGTTAAGGCATGTTTTATACCAAATCCTGCCACTCACACCAACATTAATGAAGGTTCTGTTCCATTCATTGAGGTGGCATGCCCACACAAGAGAGGGCCTTCAATCAGCAGATAAAATGACATCCTTTTGACCCGTTTGGCTAACTTTCTACCCAGAGCTCAGAAACAAGATCTTCTAATGATACTTGGACAACTAATTGGTTGGTTGGTTGGTGGGGATGGGAGAGTGCCATAGATTCTCTATGTGATGCCCTCCCGTGTTGGTTCATTGGTTGGTTGGTTGGTTTGCTTGCTGCTTAAAAATGTGAAGCATCTCTTTACTTACTTGTAGTCTGGTATTATAGTCTAGGTAGTCTGTAGCATTAGCTGTGTCTGTGCTTCTGCAGTAGAGTGATGCTTCATTTATGTACTTTATTTAATAAGTAGTTTACAGTGTATTCAGTCATGTTTGCTTCTTTCACAGAGCTTTTTTTTGTAGATGGATTTCTGTATGTTAGTAAGTTCACCCAGTTATTTTCCTCAACAGCTTTTCTGAATTCTATTGCTTGGTTAACTGACAAATTTTTGTTTAGGATTGTCAGTAAGTACCTTCCCCAGTCTATGGCTAATCTTTTCGGAATCCATTTAGCATTCCCTGGTTGGCTGGTTGGTGGGGATGCGAGAGTGCCATAGATCTCTGTGTAATGCCTGCCTGCCCGCCCCAGAATCAACGCAGGGTATTTAGTTGGTTGCTTTCACTGAGAGAAAGAGTCTTGAGCCTTATCAGTTCAACATCGGTTTATTCACTGCAAACACGAGATACACATATCAACACAGCACAACTGGCATGTGGCAGCACAACTTATCAAACCAAACCAGAGCCCACCCATCCACCCACCTTATCACAGCATATCCCCAAAAACATAGCACCACAAATCAAAACAGCGGCAGTTAATATGCATAGGATGGGACCTGTTTTGCAGGCACAATTGAGAATGTGATCTGTCCCTTGTGATCCGAAGTATAACTAGAGTCATTGATTAGGTCATATAATGGAGTTAATGGGTTAAATGTGCGTGGTGATCTCACCCTAGGTTTGAATGTGAGTTTTCCCCTCCAATAGAAGCTGGCAAAAGTTTGAATTTTTGTGTTTTTCAGTTGGTTTTGTTTGAATTGGTTGGTGAATTGTGGACTGAGCCTTAAAAAGATCTGACCTGGCGCATTGTCTCAGATGATGAAAGGAGCAGTCTGCTTTAACTGTGGCTATCTGGCACAGTGTCCTGCCTTGTCATAAATTGGCTCATGAGGGTAAAAAGGACTCATGACATCTATAGCAGTGAAGTCACTGTATGTGTTGATAGTTTGCACGTCTGCCTTCTGTTGGTTTGTATCTGGGTTAGTGTCCTTGACGGCCCCAACGGCACCCGGCTGGCCTCCACAGTACCTTTGCCACCAGGACATGTTTGTGTTGCTTGCCTGTCCCTCCTGCCACCACTGATTCTCAAGAAATTTATTTTGCCCTATGTCATCTCCTGGATTGCCTCCAAGAGCATACTCATAACATATTCTCATGGTTCCGTTGTCATCCCCAACACATTTCTTGTTTTGGTTGCTGATCCTGAGCCCCGACTGGACCTACAGCTATTGCTGGCCCTCTCTTTCCTGTCTCTCAAATGTACTCTGGGAAAAGATGTCCAACTTGATGCTGTCGTTTTCTGATAGCTTCAGAGTATAGTGTGTCAGGCCTGCCTGCTCTGACTCCAATGTTATATTTTGATTCTACCACCTTCGCCTTAAATTTCTCTTCAGAGTTAGCTTTTATTCTCAGAGCCCTACCAAGCATTCTTGTGTCCTGAACACTGTTCCTGAAGTTGATTGGTTGGGTGTCAAAATGATAGATGCCAGAGTACCAGCTATCATCAGTTCAGCTGGTTGGTTGGTCTCACGGAGATAAGAGTTTTGAAACCTAACACCAGAGTGTGGCAACTTGGTGCCTAAAAAAAAAGTGGGCTGTGTTTTGAAAATTGATCTAAGCCAGTTGGGAATCTTAAACTGAAGAATGCACCATTCCTTGTAGTTTATGTAAGATCTTAACATTCTCTTCATTTTCATTATTCACTTTACCAGTGAAGTCAGTCCAGGCATCCACTATGCCAGCTGACAGTTCTCTGGTGCCGAAGGTGATAGAGGTAGATGGAAGGCTTGTGTCAGCACAGCAGATTGTGGGCTTCTGACCTGGGTATTTAAAAATAAACTACCCCTGAGAGTTTATCACCCCTATGGTCCTTAAAATACTACCTATTTACCACCAGAGTTGGGATAAAATGAACTAAGAAGCATGACTTCTTCTCATAGTCCAGGATGAAGAATTTAAATTAAATGAGACAATTTATCATGCTATGGTTCATATCTGGACATTCCTCCAAAGCCTCATGTGCTCATAGGGCTTTAGAGAGGTGATGGGATTGTGGTGGCCAGTGGATTAGTCCATTGATGGGTTTATAGCTAAATAGATTTGAGGAAGTAAAGCCAAGCTGGAGGAGGGAGGTTACTGGGGGCATGGTCTGGTTGGGTCTATCTCTTTTCCTCTTCCCTTGATCTCCCTCTCTGCTTCCTGCCTGCCATGTCATGATCTGTTTCACCTCTGTCATGTCACCTGCCTTGGAGCCAGCAGAAACTGTGAACTGAAAACTCTAAAAAATGTGGGACAAAATAAACCTTTCCCCCCTTTGACTTGTGGGTGTCAGGTATTTTGTTTTAGTGACAGGAAAGTAACTAAGTCACATGTAGATATTAGTAGTTCCCTTACTTTCCAGAAGTTATAATTCATGCTGGAATTAATTGACATTGCACTTGACTTATACTATAGCTGGCAATGTGTTTTGAGTTCTAGGAACTTCTTCATGGTGATCTGGTATAATCAATGAGTAATGTAGAACAATTAAAGTTATGAATCATTGGGAACTGGCTAAAAAAGCTCAAAATTCGGAAGAAGAAGATTTACAGGGTTGTAGATATTAGATACGCAAAGGTGTCTGTCCCTCTGGCCACATTAATTCAGTTAGCTGTCTCAGGGAGGTGAGATCATTAGACTGAAGTTTAAGGGCCAGGCCTTTGCACCTACTGATGGATCTTGAGGATGCTACATTAAACTTCAGTCTTTTAAAGTAAGTTATAGTAGGATAATATCACATATTGTGACCTTGTAAGAAAGCACTTTTTGGGCTGGGGGTTGGGGTCAGCAGCAAGTGCCTGCCTGGCAAGTAAGAGGTGAAGAGTTTGATCCCTGGTTAAAAAAAAAAAAAGAAAAAGAAAAAGAAAAAAGAAAAGCACTTTTCATATAATAATAAATATAAAAGAAATAAAGTTCATATGTTAAAATATTGTGTAAGCATGAGAAGATTTTAAAAAGTCTGAAAGTACAGACTATTGAGGAAACTGCAGTAGTAGAACATAAAGGAAAAAAAATAAGAGATGAAATTGAAAAAATGAGCCATTTCCAAATTTTAGTTCTTTAAAGTCACATCAGATCTGGATTGTGTCTTAAATTCCCTGTAAAACCCACCAAAGATTTCAAATATGCCCATGTTGGAGAGGACAGGACAAAAGTTAGACATGTGTTTCCTAAAATTTATTCCAGCTAAAAAATTGATAATGGAGTCTGCAGCCAGTGAGTTTTTCATTACACATTGTTGTAAGCTGCAACCAATACTTGCCTTGCTGGAATGTGAGATATTTAGTGCATCTTAATGGATAAAATTTTATACCTGGGTGTTTTTATATATAAGAAAGAAATGAATATTAAAGTTAATTATTTTTAGATGATAATTTATAAGCATCTATCTTAGTAGAAACAATCAAACAAGAGAAAATTTATTTTTATGTAAAATATTTATCATTTCTTGATTCAATATATCCCATTTATTTCACTAGTCCATAATAATTTTTGTCCTTATTTTTATAAAGGAAGGTAAAATTTCTGTATAGTATGTAAGTTATTCTTTCTTTTCTCTTGTTTTACGCACTTTTAATTTTTTAAAAACTACTAAGGATCTCTAAAAGCCTTAATTTTATGGATTATTTCTATTAATGTTTACCAAATAGGCCTGGTGCATTTAAAACTTTTGTTTATTAATTCATTTTGATTGATTATAACAAATCCACTAATCTGTTATACAGCAAATATCTATAACATATTTTTATGAAACAATATTAGATTTTCCAAAGCAAACAAGGCAAGAAAAAGAAGAAAAGAGTGGCATGACTTCACAGTTGTATGTCTCTTTAATGTTTGACCAGCAGAGAGGAGTAATTCTTTTACCTTATTTTCCACTTAAGTTATTGAACTTTCTACTGTTTGACTGAAATATATGAAGATAATCCAATCTCACACAGGTAATTGGAAAAAGAAGGAGTATTTTATTAACCATTTCAGATAACTATGAATTTTCTTTGATACTGCACCAAAAGTGAACCAGCAGTATATTTGGGGTTTGGTTGGTTTCTTTGTTCTTTGTTTTTTGGGGGGTTTATTTGGTTTGATTTGTTTGAGACAGGATCTTACAATGTAGTTCAGACTTACCTTGAACTCAGGCTGTCCTCAAACTTCAACCTTCTGAATGCAAGGATTGCAAACATATACCACCACACCTGTTTACATTCTTAAATATTACTTACATTGTGGAACTTGAAATCACTTCAATGATCCTTTTACCCTCCAACTTTAAAGCCCATTACACGTTGAGTGGATCTTTTACCAAATAACAAATGTGCTATGATTAAATGTACCCTTTAAATATTTGTGTGTTGGAAGCATAATTCCTCGAATGTGGCAGTGTTGGGAAATGGGGCCCAGTGGAGGATATTTGAGCCATGAGAGTGGAGCCTCATAAATGGATTAATGCCTTTCTCATATGAGTTCTTGCTATTTGGAATTTTGAATTAGACAACATCGGAGTGATCTTTTGTAAGATGAGGTTGCTGGTCATGCTTTGCCTCTTCTGAGTTCACCTACTCGCCTTCCACCTCTCCACCACATGGAGAAGCAGCATGGAGGTCCTTAGCAGAAGCCAAGCAGATGCTGATGACAAGCTCAGTGATTTCCCAGCCTCTAGAATATTGAGCAAAAGTAAACCTCTTTCCTCCATAAGTTACCAGTTTCAAGTAATCTATTACAGCAATAAAAAAACAGATTTAAGATCATATGGTACTATCATGCATTAGACACTGGCAAGATAATGCTCCATTGAGGTATGCAGATCTTTCAAATAATAATACATTTTATTTTATAGTATGAAAAAATAACTTCAGTTAATATCACCCCAAATTGCATCAACAAATCTTCAGCTATTAGGAAGCTGTCATGTTTTTCCTGGTTTTCATAAGCTTTCCAAAATTCTGCTGTTCATCTGAAAGCTCATGTTCTGTTATTAGCAACGAACACTGGCCTGTTGCTTCCTCTGAAGTGATGATTCTGAATAGACCTTTGAAGATCTATTTTTGAGAACATGTCTGCCAAATACTCAACGAATACCTCTGATTTGTTTCTCATGCTTCAAGCAAAACAAAAATGTTTAAAATAAATGGTTTGTTCAACTTGTAACTCACACAATGTGCAAACTTTCCTTCAAATTTACTACTGATTTCATATTTGGTGAAAATATTTTTATATTTATTTCTCATTTCATCATATAGAATATCAAAAGATGTACTTAAAGAATTTTTTTTTCTGTGCTGAGAATGAACTCAGGGCTTCGTGCATGCTAGGAAAGCACTCTACTACTAAGCAAAGTCCCTGTCCCAGTGCCAGTATTAAATAAGATTATTTTTCTACTCCATTAAGGAAATGTTACATGAAACTTACATCAAATTTTTACTTAGTGTCTGTGGTAGTGAGAAACTCATGCTAACTTGTAGAATTTATTACCATTGTCCTGATTCATGCTAAGACCCACTATTATTCTTGCAACAGTAGTGTCACTGTCAATACAGTGAAAAGTACAAATAAAATATGAGTATTTTTACAAAAATAGTGTTGACATTATGGAATCCTTGGAGGCTCTGCATATCACATTTTTGAGAACCAATAATATAGTTTGTTCTTGGTACAGATTTATTTGTCTGACCTCAGGCTTCACTGAGTGCTCTAGACTTCACTGCATGACAAGAAGTCTTCAGCTAAGGTCAAGGGAACACATCCACTGCTGGGTGAGGCAAATTGGCCTTTGTTATCCTTCTCTGGTTTAAAAGAGTGCAGGGAAAAAGTGAGGACACAACACACACTAATGTGTGAAGATCTGAGTTTTACTAAAATGTCTTCTTGAGTTGAAGAGTAAAAACAGAGGGATAGCAATAGAGATGGAAGTATACTTGAGGGTAGAACAGCCACATTTTCTTGGCCCTAAGGATCATTTAGTTTGTCCTTCTTGTGCTATTAGGACATGTGAAGTACTGATGATAATTGTCAACCTAATGACAGTTTGTGAAAATGCTTTAAAAGGCACAGATTTCACTATACTATGTATATTAGTCGCATTCTCATAGCTGGAACAAAATACCCAACATTCACACATTAAATGAGGATAGATTTATGTCATTTCAGGTTTCAGAAGATTCACTCAATGGTCATCTGGTTCTAAGGCAGAAAGAGCATAGCTCAAAAGCATGGCAGAAGACAAATGGTTACCCCATGGCAGCTGGAAGCCAAAAAGGAAGGGAGGAAAAAGGAATAAAAATATTCCCTTTCAAGTCACACCCCCAGTGGCCCACCTCCAGCCAGGTACCACCTCCTAATCAAACATTAACTCTCATCAATGCATTAGTCCACCAGTGAGTATAGCACTTCCATAACCTAATCACCTTCAAGAATCTCCATCTGTAGACACCTGAGACTTTGGGGAGGTTTTCTATCTAAACCTTTCTATCTAAACCATACTAATAGGTTGTCTCAGAACACATTTTCCTTATTTGTTCCTGTAGATATCTGTCTCTGTGAATTCACTGGGTTAGCACTCGATTTCTGCTAAGCATCACCCTCTGAAAACAAAACAAAACACACCCATGTCATAAATACTGTAGCCAGAAAGATGTAATTGTTTTAGCCACTCAAAGCTTGCACCTCAGGTCAGTGACATCACATTCTTTCAAGAGATAACACAGCATTAGCATGCTCTGATGACCTTGTTAACATTTTCATAGTTTGCAACAGCAATGCCAAATGAAGTTTTCAAAACAAAATGTTCCCCACAGACTGTGAATATTAATCACTGTATTTTCAACTTAAAAATAATATAAAGTGTTCTCCAGCTCATAATTTTGTTTTTATTACAATGAAAGTGTAAACATCAATTACTATTGGTCAGGCAATGCCTTTTACCAGAGGACGCACAAACAGATTGCTTAACTCTAGATTTAAAATTTATGTAGCCTTTATTGATAGGTAAAAAATTGTTTAATCACCAATATTTCTCTAGTATAGAAGAAAATAATGTTGGTGTATAATAAAGAACAGTATCTTTATCCAGCCATTCCTTCTAAATTTTCTGTGAAATATTATTTTCAGTGGGCCTCTTGGAAACAGTATAAAGACGGATTTTGTTCTTTGTTCTTTACCTTGTCTTATCTTCGCTTACTAGTAGGAAATCGTATCACATTTTTAGTGTTGCAACTGTTTTATTTTTGTTTTCCACTTGACTTTTAATCTATTTAAAGGATTCTTTTTTACAAATAGACTGAGGAAAAATGGAGTGAAACAAACCATTGTCCTCTTCTTATGCTAAAGTTCAAAGATTTTAAATACTAAATCATAACCAATGACAGAAGAACAGCTAATCTCACCTCCGTCCCAAAATGAAGATAATGTCCTCTAAGAGACTATAAAGTACTGCCATATTGGGAGAAGATTGAAGATATAGATTAATACACATGAGATCTTTAAGGCTTTTATACAAATTCCTCAGAGAATTCCACATGGATTCAATTATTAAAGAAATTTAAGAAGCTAAGAACTCAGAATATGGTCTGTGACATAACATTAAGTATAGGACAATGTATTCAGTGTTTCCTGAGTTTAAATAACAACATTAAAATCTCTGCTCTCCAGCATTTCTATTCTACTCTCCCACTTGTGATTTGGCTTCACCTCATTCTGACACTTGTTTTCTGAGTTTTGAAATGGACTCAGCAACGTAACATTATTTAATGCCTGATCTCACTTCTTTACTGCTTTAAAGTAGGAGAAAGCTTAATTATTATGTGATTTGATTCCTATATCCTTGAACTTTCACATGAACCATAATTAATATAGCTAAAACAGGTCAGTTGAAAGAGTTCTGTTGCTTCTAATATCATCACTGTAGATTTTTGTCTAAAGTAGAATTCCTCGTGTATTCATGTTTTCACATTGCAATGGTTGATTTATGCTATCAGCTTGAGAAGTTTAATTAAGAGAACCTTAACTAAATTGGCTCAAAATTCCAGGGGTGTAAAAGACCCATGCTAGGGCGGCTCAATCTGGGTGATATAAAGCAGAAATGAAGAAGGACGGATCTGCTTCTGTTTTTCAGAGATCTCCAGTTTTTTTCAGCATGGACTTTATCTACTGACTTCCAGGGCAGACTCTTTGTCTTCCATTACAGACTCTTCAGTTTTTCATCCCAGACCCATCTGCCTCCTGATACAGACTTGCATAGGACCCTGCAGTGAGCTCCAGACCTTGGACTGAATCCTTTGGTCTGCAGTGTACAGCCAACCTCTGCAGTCTTCCTTATCTGACTCTGTGGGTGACCATTGTAAGCCAATCTTGTAATTTCTTAGGCATTTGTATATCTTGTATTGCATCTGCTACTCTAGTGAAACACTGACTGATATGCACAATTTAGAACTTCATGAATGGAGGAGGAATTTGTTGACACAGGAGTTCATGAATCTCAGATAAAGACTCATTGTCTACAAATTTAGGTGATCACTTGTGATTGACAAAATTGTGAACAGTTGAATTTTATTGCCGCTAAAATATGTGTTAGAGTCCTAATTCTCAGTAACTCAGAATGTGATCCTGTTTGAAAATAGGGTAATATGATGGGCATCCTTATGAAATGGGAAGTTTGGAGATAGACTTACACACAAGAGCAATGCCATGTTCACATTGGATTAATGCTTCTAACAGACAAAGAACTACTACAATATAGGAGAGAAGTTGTTTTCTACTTAGAGAGAGGTTGATTATGGACTTCTGGCTCACAACTGTGATAATAAAATTCTTTTGTTTTCAGCCACATAGATTGTCACATTTTGATATGGCAACATAACAAACTAATACAGAATTCAAAGGCAAAAACGAGCAAAGAAATTAAATATAATGATCTATTTAAGAATGTAATAATTTAAACATTGCAATAGCAATATAATTATGGGCATTCAAAATGTGTAGGTAATTTGTGGCTCCTAAAAGTATATACTATAAATGATATTTGAAAAAAGATCTATTTACATCATAAAGTCCATTCAATTTGGATGAAGGAACTTATTTTTGTTTGTTTACTTCCTTATATTTCCTCTTTAGGAAACAGAATGTGCTTTATTTCTGCTTACTGCCTTCATGGATAAGCAATTGAGTGAGTGAGTGAATGACCCTCTTACAGAAAATTATTGAACCTCTTTCTTTTGGTCACAAACCCAGTCTTTGACACTCTCCATGGTGCTAATGAATGCATTTAAAAACCAAGTATCTTGTTCTAGCTTCCCTTGCTAGATTCTAGGCCAGCATTTCCACAGAATTTTCTTGTCTTGCAGTTCACTGAAAAGAGATATGAAAGAAATAATTTCTTGCAAGAAAGATGTGGTGACATATACTATTAGTCCTGTGTAAGCCACATGCTCTTACTCTACTTTTAAGTCTGTTATACACAGATAACCCACCACCACCACCACTGCAGCTTTACTTTTTTGTTTTTCCATCTCAATTGAAAACAACAGGGTCAGGGATATAGCTTAGTGGCACAGTGCCTGCCTGGCAAGATCAAGGTCCTGAGTTTGATTCCCAGTACAAAAGAGAGAGACAGAGAAAGAGACAGAGACAGAGAGAGAGAAGAAAGAAAGAAAGAAAGAAAGAAAGAAAGAAAGAAAGAAAGAAAGAAAGAAGAGAAAAGTAAACAACATCATTCTTTCTGCTACTTATTTAGAATTATTGAGTTCATCTTTGGATCCTCTATTCATCCCATACTACACATCATTGAAAATCCTCTTGTTAAGGGAATTTCCTAAATCTAATCTGTTTATTTTTTTACAGCTATCTTGTCTATCTTACCACCATCTCTTACTTAGACTATTGCTATATGTTTCTAACTGATAATCCAGCTTCCACCTTCATCTCCACCTCACCCCTGGCAGTCCATTTTCTGTATAACACTCAAGATATTCTTTGAAAATAAAAGATCACATAACATTCTATTTAAAATTTTCCAGAGGGTTTCCACTTTACTTGTTGATTGTCCATAATTACTGAAATGTTACTTTAATGAAAGTGGAGATTCTATTTCCTCAGTGTCTAGGACAGTGCACAGTTCATAATAATTTTTAAATAGAATTTGGGCAATAATGAGTGACAGTAAGGCCCAATTATTAGTGTGAAAAATGATCTTAAGAATTCAAATCATATTTTTAAAAGTGTGAAAAACAAGTTGAATTACTGCATTTCAATTGGTTGAACATTAATACTAAAATAAAAATTCAATCTTAGAATTCACATAAATTCTTTAATATGTGAACATAGAAGGAACTCAAAATTGCATCAGAATAATGCAATTGAGGCAGTTTTCTCCAATGGTGTGTTTCAAGAGATTGTTTTCAGAAAAAAAATTTTTAAATAGTATACCTAAAAAGATAGTTATTTTGCATAAATGGAATATGACTTAAAGGAGAAGATATTGTTACTCATTAACTATGTGACCTTGCTTAATCTTTCGCCAAGTTTTCATTCCTGTTAGGTTTCTTATCAAGTCATCAATTTTAAAGAAAACTGCTTCTCTTATGAAGAGGCAAAGAGTCTGAAGGACAATTTTGAAAGTTCCAAATCCCAATCACAATTTTCTTTGTAAGTAAGCTAAAGAATAAAATGTGAACTATAGCAAATATGAACTAATTACAAATGAGAATAAGAAGTGGCCTTGATGAAAACTACAATTATTTGCAAAGACCTTCTATTGGGTAAATATGTCATTATGTCAAAATAATGCGGCAAAAGGATTTAAATATTTTCTTCTTGCCTTTCATTTCAAAATGTCATACTTAAAAAAAGTCAAACCATTACCAGATGGATTACTGAAATCCATTCTCTGAAGGAGCTGACATTTCGTCAATCTGATGAAAATATGAGCTCCTATATATAGTTCTTTAACTGTGATAATAATAGGCATTTGGGGAAGAAAGTTTAGCTAGGAAGTTTGATTGCTAGAAAGTTTGATTGAAGTACAATTAAATTTTTATATTGAAGTCATCCTACCAACTAATAGGAATCAGAAACTCTTAACTGATAAACAACTGATGTCTCTCAAAATTCTTTGAAAAGTCAATTTATTATATGAAACATATTTTCTCATAGAAAATGACAGCAATGATTATGTAGCTATAAAACCCACAAAACCTACATGACCATTGTTAACTAATCTTTTACAAAAAAGAATCCTTACAGAAATTTGATATTAAAACAAAGCTGATTAAGGCCAGGGATTTGGCTCAGCAGTATAAGCACCTGCCTAGCAAGCACAAAATTGTGAGTTCGATCCCCGGTACCAAAACAAAACAAAACAAAACAAAAACAGATAAATAAAAACTGAATGTTGACACAGTCAGTATTTTTTAGGGTTTTATTAGTGCCTATTATTATGGTTTAGATACCAAATCCCAACCCCAAATCTTATGCTCAAATGTGAGACCTGGTTACAGAGGGTGGGTCACTGGAGTTATGACCTGAAAGTATTTTTATCTCTGGATCCTTTCTTCTCTCTCTCTGATTCCTGGCTGACATAGGTTAAACAATTTTTCTCCAACTCCTTCCCTCATGCCATTTCTGCCTGGAACCACACAACTATGAATAGAAACCATGAACCAAAATAAACCTCTTCTCCTTTAAATTGTGAAAGTTAGGTGTTTTGTCCTAGCTACAAGAAAGGTGATATATACAATTGGTACTAAAGAAATGAGTTATTGCTGTAACTGTTCCTGATGATGTGGTTTCTAATGCTTTAAGACTGGTTTGCAAGAGGAATTTGAAAAGTTTGGAAATATGGGCTAGAGAATCCCTAAATGCTATAAGAGCCTAACAGAGATTCTTGTAAAGGATCAAAAGATTGAAAATATTTATAAAAATATGGACAGTAAACACCAAGTTCAAGAGGTTTCATATGGGAACCAGAACTTCATTGGTAGTTGGACTGAATGCCATATGTGTCACACTCTGTCAAAAATGTGTCTTCACTTTGTCCATGTTCTGATACTGTGTGGGAAGCTGAGATTACAGGTGGTTGACTAATTTATTTAGTAGTGGGAGTTTCAAAGTACCCAGTGTTCAGGTTATGGAAGAGATACTGCTTGTTTCTTTCAATAACATGTACAGTGACAATCAGAGTCAAAAAGTCAAAATAAACCTCTTCCTTTAAATTGTGGGTTTTGGGTGTTTCTTCCAGAAATGGAAAAATGAATAGTATACCTATTAATTTTCCAAAGCATTGGAATTTAATTTGTATAATATATTTTGATTATATCCATCTTATCTTACTTCCCTTTTTACCTCCTTTCCATATTCCCTTCCTCTTGTCTAATACTTGTCTTCCTTCTACTTTGATATCATTTTCTAGATTCCGCATTTTAAGGAAAAAATGTAACACATGTCTTTCTGAGTTTGGCTTATTTTGCCCAGCATGATGATCTCCAAGTCTGTCCATTTTCCTGCAAATGACAAAATTTTTTCTTCTGAATAATATTCCACATTTTTTCTTGACTAGTTTAAATTGTGCCACATAGTTATGCAGGTATCTTAATAGTATGCTTACTTTAATTCCTTTAAATATATGCCAAGCAGTTGTATATTTGGATCAAGCAGTAGCTCTACTTTTAACTTTTTGAGGAATCTCTATAATACTTCTGTAGTGGCTATAATGTTAAAGAGACTATCTTTTCTGAGAGGGAGAAGAAGGGAAGGGAAAATAAAAAGTATAAAGATGTGATATGTGATGTACAAATTCCCCACAATGAGTGAATTTATTATATATCACAAACACATATCATAAAAGGTAAGAGGAGAAAATTAAAAATTAAAAAGAAGCTGTCTTTTTTCTGATGTATATTCTGGTTGCTTTGTCCAGAATCAAATAACTGTAAATGTGTGAGTTTGTTTTTATGGTCTCTGTTCTATTGCATTGGTTAACATTCTATTTTTGTGCCAGTATCATGCCATTTTTGTGACTATGGCTCTGTAATATTGTTTGAAATAAATTACTGTAACCCCTCCTGCCTTGTTCTTTTTGTCTAAGATTGTTCTGACTATTCTGTGTCTTTTTTGCTTCTGTATGAACTTTAGAATTGTTTTGTCTAGTTATATGATGAATATCATTGGAAGTTTGATGGGAACTGCATTGAATCTGTGGATTATTTCTGATTATATGGCAATTTTGAGAATATTAATTCTGCTAATTCATAAATATCAGAGGTCTTTCTCTTTTCTTGTGTCTTCAATTTCCTTTTCACTGTTCTTCAATTTTCATTGTAGAGGTTTTTCACCTCGTTGTTAGCTTGATCCATGGGTATATTTTAAACTATTGTAAATGAAATTATTTTCCTAATTTTTCTCAACTGGTTCATTATTAGTGTATAGGAAAGCAATTTATTTTTTAATGTTGATTTTGTATACTAATGAATAAATATTCTTGCTTAGAAGACTGAGCAATAAATTCTGGCTAACTTCAGAAATTTTTGGAAGAACATTGAGTGGCTTACAGAAGTAATGGGCTACAGAAATGGTTTGGGAATAAAACAAGGCCATGAAGGGTACTTTTCTCTTTTCAAAAAAATTTTCGAGACAAAGTCTCACTATGCAGTTCAGGCTGACCTTGAACTCACTATGTAGTCCAGGCTGGCCTTCAACTCATGGTGGTCCTCCTGTCTCAGACTCCACAGTTAGGGAATTACAGACGTGTGCCACCATACCCATCTCCATGAAGGGTTTAGTGGTAAAGTTCACAGTTAAAAAAAACAGTCCACGAGATTTCCTGAAGACACAATCTCTCCCCAACCCCAGCAACCCTGAAGTCTGAATTCTGCCACCCTGGACTCAATGCATTCTCTGTAAATGACATCACATTTGTTTTTATTTCTCTATGTCAGCTCATTTGATAGCGTTTTGTTATTTAGCATTGACTACTTTGGAATCTTTTCTTTAATAAAATATTCTCAAGGAAGTTAAAAAGTTCCTACTCGTGTGAATTTTTCTGTAAAAATTATGATCTAATTTGAAGCAGTTCTGAGAAGTAAACTAATAGCTGATATTTTGCTCTTAAGATATAGCCCCTCATATTTCAAAAACCCCTTATATTTCAAATCAGAGTTATTGTAGGTGGCAGCATCTCAGCTGACACTTCTGCAGTTACCTGTTGTACCAGTTTGATCCTGTGTCCCCACAAGGACTCATGTAATTTGGACAGGGCTGAGTCTGGCATTTATGATTAGTTTGTGGTCTACTGCTGGGATTGGCAGTGTGCCTTGGCAATGTGCTGCACCTGCCCAGGGGTGGAGCTGACATATAGAGTAAGAGCAAGAGGAAGGTGTGTCTTTCTCTCTCTCACAGGGTTCATGTGCCTTGCTGTTTGACAGCTCCCGTAAATGGCTGCCCTGCCATGCCATGCTGCCTTGGAGCCAACTGAGTATGGACAGAAAACCCTGAGAACTGTAAGAAATAAATCTTTCCTTCCCTAATTTTGGGCATCAGGTATTTTGTCTCAGCAACAAGTAAAAAGTAACTAAGACACCTGTCTTACAGGTTTTGGCTCCTTGATCCACTTGATCCAATCCATTGTCCTCATCACTCATCTAAAGATAGTTTTCCTTTAACAGTTCATTTTAAATCTTGGTGACATTCTTGTATCTCCTCAATCTACATTCTATTAAAACCTTTGGCAAAATGAATTTGCTTCTCCTTATCGTTTTCTCCCAACTTTATTGCAAAGTTTTTCAGAGCACTTGATTAAAAGGCACTTGTTCTGGTCATTTCTAAGACTATTTAGAGTTTAGCTTCTTTTGCCTCTGTATATGCCCATGAAATGACTGTACCAGACCCTATTGTAATATTTGCAAACTAGAACAAATGCTGCTTTAAATAACTAAGTGCTGCTTGGTTTATTATATTTTAGAGATACTTAATATTACCAAAGAAATCAAGGCTCTAAAAAATCAAGCATAGAACTAAGTAAGAACAAATTTCCTGACTGCTGTAACTTATGCCAAGCTAAGTTTTCCATAGAATGACATTTCAACATACTCATCAAAACACAGCTGCTTTCTCAGGCAATGCAAATATATATATATATATATCACCTGGGTTGAAAACACAGAAGTTTCATAGATATTTTAGGGTTTTAATATATAGTGACACTCCATTTCACCTGAACTCAGTGTTTCCAAGATCAAAAAACTGGTTACTAGCAAAAACTTATCTCTTCTCCTCATCTTTGCTTCTAGTTTCTAGTCTCATCCACACTTGTAGATACACAGCTCATGCCTATATAGAAGAATCAAGATTTTTACATGGCCTAAAGTTGAGTCACTTTGGTAAATTCTTGAATTTTAGTAGTTCAGCTTTGGTAAATTATCAAATGCTGAGTTATTAACACATAAAACCCTTGTTATATAACACATAAAATGTATCACAATTTAAAATTTTGTGATTTCTCTGATAGCTCAGTTTAGGTATAAAGTAATGACAGAACTTGTTTTGTAAACTACTAAAAATTTCCTTCCTTGATACTTAATCTCTATACCACAGGCAGGGAATTTATCACAATCTCAGATTAGTGACATGGCTGGCATGGTAAAACTCCAAGAGAGTCAGGTTACTTATCAAATAAAGCTTTAAGGTGAATATCTATTATCCTGGCCCAAATCACCTTAATTATTCATGTATAAACTCTGCTGAAGTCCCTGTCTCACAGGAAGAACTTGATAGTAACATAGCTTGCAAAATAGTCATTGATAATAATGACAATAACAAGAATGCATTTATCTTGCTACAGGCATCATTCTAAGTACCTTGTGTATTAATATTTATAACATATTAAATCATTCAGCTGCTTCTATATAACAAACTACTGCAAACTTCAATGGCTTACGAAGGAATAGTTTATCATTTATCGTAAGTCTTGGATGGGCTTGTTCATGCATGTGAATTTAGCTTAGCTCCATTAGGAAATGAATATTTTCAAGTGGCCTTCAGTGGTCTTCTATGTTTCAATAGGCTGATTTGGACTTGTTCTATAGCATAGGCAGGAATCCAAATGAGAAACTAAAGTGTGTAATACTTCTTGAGCTTTAGTCTCAAACCCGACACATTACATGTCCAAAACAAGTTTTAAAGCCAGTGCAGACACAAGGAGTTCAAGGAAGGCTGGGGATGATAATGAAGAACTTCATTGATAAAAGCTGAAAATTCACATTGCAAAAGATACAGAAACCTGCCATGATTTGTGTCTGGAAATCCCCCCAAAACCTCATGTAGTCATGGAGGAGTGCTTTTTGGAGGCAACAGAATCTAGAGTTAGTGACTGATTCATTGTCTACTGCTGGGATTATGGGTGTGAGTGTTACACCCACCCTAGGATAGGTAGCCTCCATATAATATAAAGGACAGAAAAATCTCTCTCTCCCCCCGCCCCTTATGCTCTTGCTTTTGCTGTCTTCTGCCACCACGAACTGTTGCTTCTCTGTCATGCCACCCTGCCTTGAAGTCAGCTGATTATGGGCTGAAACCTCCACAAACTGTGAGATAAATAAACTTTTCCCTCCTTAATTTTGAGTGTTGGCTATTTTGTCTCAGCAATGAGAGAAAAGCAACTAACACAATACCTAAAGGAGTGAAGAAGTTCAACAACTTTTTGTAATCAGCCTATCATGGTATTATCTTTTAGTCCATTTGCAGATGAGAAAACTAAGGAATATTTAGTTAACTCAGGAAAGGTACAACACTACCCTTAGGATTGCAAGTTTTTCAGCAAATAATTTTTGCTGAGATTCCACAAAAAAATTACTTCAAAATTGTATACTAAAATTGTATACTAGACTCCGCCTCCAAGATGGCCGCCCAGAAGACACCGTGACACGGAGGCTTCCTGAATATACCATCAAAATGCTGGAATATAAACTAATATAATAACAGAGAGAAGGAAAAAAGAGGGAGATGAGTCCTCTGGACCCAAGAAGAATCTAAAACGAGAACTGCAGCCCACAGAAAGAGTAAAAGAATGAAATAAACAAAGGCGGAGACCAGAAGCACCTCTGTGCGGAGCGGAATCCAAACAGCGCTGCAACCCAAGCCGAGCCGAGAAGGTACGATCCAGGTGCTCTTGATACGCGTGGAGTTGCCGGGAGAATTGCGGCGGTGTGGCGCGACAATAGAGCCGACGGTCGACCGTGGAGCAAGGTGGTC